>BCHV01000034.1:0-50311 GCA_001599735.1 Naganishia albida
ACTGTTGCCAGCTATTAGGCTGAGATCAACTGTGTTTTCATATTCATGAGCCGTAAAAGGGTACAACTTGGGCTTCCTTATATAGACGAATCGAATGGGTGGCGAATATGGTCGTACCCAAGGGCTCCCTAGGGGGAAATTGTATCCGCTATACAGACGTGACAGAGGTTCTGTTACCTATGGACGCGACAGAGGTTATGTCGATGAGTGGCAGAGTCTCTGTCAAGTGACATAGCTTCTGCCTTCTGTCGCTGGACTATGACTCACGTGAGATAACTCATGCCACTTGCTCTCAAACATCTCAGAAGCTACTGGAGCTTACTATCAGTAGGAGAACAGCATCATGAACATCACAAGAGAGGCGCGACTGAGTTACAACGTCAAGTAAACCGGCTACTTGGTTACAAGGGGAGATGGTCACAATCACGAGTAGACTAGCTACTCGAGTACAACACGTCTTGGTTCTCTTACTAGATCAACTCGACAAAATAACTTCAAGTCACTATTCAGAATACAAATATAAAAACTATCTGAGGCGAGGAAGGATATAAGCAAATGGCAAGAGGCAAGACCATTGGAGAATGTCCTGGAGGAGATTGCTGGTTGAGGACATGTCGTATTACAACGGAGGTTTCGCGGTTGGATTGCTGATCGAGAGGACATCGACGTAGCTAAGTCGGATAGGCTGATTGACTGGGCTGACTATGAGCTTTCTGGGCCCATAACCTATTGAGAACTGTGGTAAAACTGCCTGTATAGACGGGAGGCATTGAGCGGTGATTCAGACTGTCAAGAATGAAGGTTCAGCTCTGGTGCGCCCGGGACTTGTATTATCAGCGCAATAGGTGCGGATCTATAGCGGAGTGGCTATGGTCGCTCTAGCAAATTCTGTCGCCCGGGCAGGCCATGGTCTGGTATATAGACTGAGTTGTAGGCTCTCTATTCGCCACCTGGCGGTTTAGGAGATATTCAAGCAGTTTACCTTCAATTCTCAACACAGACCCTAGTGGTCGATATATACAAATTTGGTATGTGGCTAAATTGTATCCGCCATTTCCCAGAAAACCTCCAAGGCTCCGCTCATCTCCGAGTCACGTCAACTTGCTAAAATTCCAACAGATATCGCGATATCGCAAACAATTGACTTTTTGAATCCGCCTCAGCGCGAAGATGCGGAAGCAATCCACTCTGGCATGCCAAGCTGCGGTAAGGGCATAGGTTGATGATGAGTGAGCTGCAGTGATTCAAGTTCGATTAGTATTCTACCTGTCCACAACAGCCCAACGCATTCTCCAGAACGACCCGACTCTGACGACCCTAGTCGGAACGCCGCTTTAACGAGACTTCCAGCTTTACGACATGGGGAACTGCTTCTCTGACCCATCGACGAAGAAGGAAAAGAAGAACGCGGGCGGACACGTTCTCGGCTCAGCTCCGCCAACTGCACCTGCTCAACCTGCACCAGTCCGAGCGAGCGCACCAACAAGTCACCCGGAGGGAACAGAGGTGACACCTGTTGTTGGAAGCTCGAGTCCTGGACGTATACTGGGAGACGGATTCGAGGATGCCAATAGGAGCAATGACCCGAGAGAGATGGCGAGGCTTGCAGCGGAGCAGCGCATCAAATCCGTGAGTGGGCTGCATTGAGCTCAATATCCGTCCGATAACTGACTGGTCCACCTCATCCGCTCATGCAGAATTCACAACGAGGCGTAAACAGCAAGAACGTAAAGGCAGGACAACTGTCGGCCAAATTGGAAGCGGAACGACGGAAACCGCTACAGCCTTCAAGTCCTCGAAACGAGGAAGAACTGTTTGTAAGCTTATCTGACCGGTCCCTTTACTATTCACACTGACATTCCCTGTATTCCTGTAGGACCCTCGACGCTACGACTAGGATGGCTCGAGGACGCGTGCCTAGGGAATTGTGAGATGTGCAGGTTTGTATAGATGCATCTGCATGAGTTGTATGAAATCTTGTATTCGTGGCTACACTGTTGAAACTAAAACTCTCCCTTTTTCCATGTTCTCAAAAGTTCATCGTCACATAGGTGACCGTTCAACTTCCGATATTCATTGGGTGCACTTGTATAAGCGGTCAATTGATTAAACTGGTTTCTGCTAGCTTTTTTGCTACAACTGCTTCATTTGAATTTGATTTGTCGTGCATTTTGGTGTGTCCGGATAGACCACAGGACTTTAGGGTCGGTAGTTCCCCTCGATGACTCGGTCCAGATTGTAAGCGGAACTGATCAGCTGTACGTGGCTGAAACCTTGAGGTGTGTTACCCAGTCTATCAAACGAGAGAACGACATCAGGCGGAGCCCTCGCTGCACGTAGTCTTCACAGCTTACCCTTCGCCTCCTCTCGAGATCTCCTCACTCATGAGCTGAACGTGATTGGCATATCCCAAGAAGTCTTCGAACATCGTGACTGCTCTCTTCAAGTATTCCGGTTTTCCGTAGGCGCCAACCCGGGTCAAAGCTTCAATGGCCCACAATGTGCACAAACTGAACGCTCCTTCTTCGCTGTCCATACCGTCATCCGCCTTGGTTGCGGAAGATTCGAGGTCAGCTGATGTTTGGCTTTCGACGAAGCGCATTTTGGGCTTACCTTTTCGAAGTCGTACCGGAAGACTGAGTTGTTGGCAGTAAGTCCGCCTCGCTCGGGACTGGCGATAAGAAACGATCTGAGTACCCCTAGAACGTCTCAGGGAGTAAGACACTTACGTCTTCAGGATGTGATTCAGAGTGCTTTCGAATCGCGGATCCGCAGCAGACGTGAAGAAGACGAGCGGCATAATCAGGACGGCTGAATCCAGAACGTCCTTGTCTTCGTAAGACTGGCAGTAGAAGCCCTTCTCGGCGCTACGATGAGCGGTAGATATCAACAGCATGCTCGAGAACCATGTTCACCCAACAACCTACTTCCAGCCTTTCGTTTGGATTTCCTCGTAGAGCTGGTCGCGTGTTTCGAACCATTTGGCACGATTGGGGCAAGGGAGATTCCTCTTCTCGGCGAGACGCAAACCTCGGTCGATGGCCACCCTGAACACAAGATTGTTAGAAGCGCGTTTTGCCTAAATCTCGAAGCCTTGCATACCACATCATAACCTGCAGTAATAAGCGCCCTTTAGTTTAGCCTGAGATCATAATCAGAAACTTGACGCACCTTGCTATACACAAAATTCCTCTCTCGGCCTCGGACCTCCCTGAAGAATGAGTCGGTGGTCAGATCGAATGATCCATAGCAAGCGGGGATTACTCACCAAATGCTAAGATCCGGCTGATCCCAGACGGTGCAGACATAGTCGACCACCTGCCTGACGGCGACCCAGCTTTCCCAGCTCTACAGTGCGCCCAGCTGGAGTTAGTGCCGAAGAAAAGGGCCATCAAGCTGCGACTTACCAATGGTTTACTGAATTTTTGTGCCAGATAGATGGCGTCCATGAGCTCTCCATAAATGTCCTATATAGGACCATCAGCCAGGTCTTGCATCCTCTTCGACATGGGTACTGACCAGCTGCAGGTGATCGACGGCCCCATTGCCGATTCTGACGGGCCGACTGTTTTTGTGTCCAGTTAGATGCGGAAGCTCCTCCTCTGGCAAATCCTTGCCACCGTGAATAGTGTATACGCTGCGCAACCCAAGTCAGATAATTGCCGAAAAATCACACTCGACGAGCTCTGCTCACATCTGCAGAGAACCGTCGGAATTCTGATGGATTCACAGGGTACATTAGGACAACATGACGCCTTTGACGAGGAATGATTCTTACCCTGTCCTTGAGCCGGGCAAGAATAAAGTTCATGTACGCATCGGCCCTGCGCGCCAACACTTGTTAGCCTTCAACCAGTCAACGTCGAAACAAGGAAACTTACTCTTCGGTGAAACCCAGCCGGATTAAAGCATACAGCGTGAAAGCGGTATCTCGCACCCAAGTGAATCTGTAATCCCAGTTCCGCTCGCCGCCGATGTGCTCTGGTAAAGAAAAGGTGGGGGCGGCGACAATCGCGCCTGTCTCTTCGAATACCAGCATTTTGCTATAAGAGGATTAGACCAATTTATGCTCGCCATCTCGAAAGATGCATACAGAGTCAATGCCGACCGGTGAACAGCCTCCCTCCATCGTCCCTTGTACTTGCTCTTGCCGATCCATTTTTGCCAAAAGTTGGTGGTTTCCTAAAGGATCAGAGGTCAGTTCCGACCTCTATCCTCAAGAGCTCGGCGGACTCACGTTGCGCAAGCCTTTCAGCAAATCCTGAGAGACACATCAATTAGCCGAATGCGACAGGAACCCTTTCAGCGACCTTACTCGATTGACAATGGGGTCACCATCCGGTCGCAATTGTGTAACTCCGGCCAATAGCGTCTCCATATCAACGTTCATACGATCCGCTTTCTCCTGACTGGGTTTCGCCGCTTCAGCATGGGCTTGACTCTTATAGTTCTTTGCTTGATCACGGTATTGGCGCATGATAAAGATGACGCATTGGCCTTCTTCGAGCTCGAAGTCGGAAGTAACGGCGGGACCAAGTAGTCCACGGTCAGACATGTCGGTAACACTGAGCGAAATGCGAGGACCGGGAACGGCTTCGTCGTGCGTATCGACGTAGTATCGAAGATCAAGGCAGAGGTCGGGAGAGGTGAATAGGGCCTTCTCGCCGTGGTGATCACCGAGGACAGTGTCGTCTTCTACGATTTTGGTCTCGTGTTTGTCTCGACAGTAGTTGAAAGCGGGTGCACATCTGGGAATGGAATAAGATTGTGCAAGGTGATAAACGTAGTTGCGGAAATGCTTACTCCACTCTCCAAGGAACCTTGCCTCGAATCACATCTACCTTCCGGACCAACCAGTCGATACTCTTTCCATGCCCCATAGCCTTCGAGGCCTCGCTGGGAATGAGGAAGTCTGGCAACCGCAGTCATAAGGTGCGACTCATATGCGGCACCAAACATTTCGACACTCACCGGTGAGCAACCCAATACCGGTATCGTTCAAGAACTTGGTTGTCAAGACGTTGCTGTTCGGCTTGTACATCTGCTTCGTTCGGAAGTTGAATGTCCTGCGAAAGATATGGCTGAACTATTTGACCACAGACGACGAATGCGATCTCTGGACTTACGGGGTGACGGAGAAGTGACCTCCCTTATCGGCATCCAGAATTCTGTTATAAGTTTGACATTAGAGTAAAGAGAGCGATCTGGGCAAACGTCGACGAACCTTGCGAATACACTATGGACAGCAAGTAATCAGCAAAACCGGGATGAAGTCAGTCCTTACGAGGACTCACCTGGGAGAGTCAAAGTATGGAATGCACATGCTCTCGATACTGCCGTCGAGACTGATGAGAGCAGCGGTCTTCAAGTTTCCGATGAGAGCGTGGTCCTGAATGCCTCTGATCGGATGTTCACCCTTGGCAGCCATAGTATTCGTTTCGAGTGTCCCGCTGTCTCCCCCAATTCGTCCTCCGCTGTTCGCCGATCCTTTGCTTTGGTCCTCATCGTTGTCCTTGGAGCCAGCTTGATTGTCCGACTTGCTGCTTTCCTTCTTGGTATTTTTAGCAAACGCAGAGGAAGTCTCCGTGTCCTTGACTTGGAGCTTTTCTTGACGGACGGCTTCAGTGATAGCCGTGACTTGACATTCGTCGTCTACGGTGTCTGACATTGCTGAATAGATGGGTAGCTTCTCAGATGATTACACTAACGAGGTGTTGACAGGAGTTGATAGTGGGAGAGCCTTCCTACAAGCCTGGGGTCAACCTGCGATCGCTTTGAAATATAAGGACCACTATCCGATAACTGCCTGTCCGATGGTGTCGTCATTATCAACCGGGCTCGACCTCGGACCTCCACTTTCTAGATCTCGATATTCGGCTGCGACCTGCGACGGTAATAATGCGAAGAACGCCGCACATATACTCGAAGTCGGGGTCGACCTACGTGGACACGGACCGCCGGATCCTGCATCGTTCGTCGCGGATCATCAGCCCACCTGATGCGTGGTGGTCCATATGTGCTATGCCAGAGCGAAGACCGGACCGACGACGAGGCGATGCTGGACCTGGTGTAACTACTAGATTGACCGCTAAATTTGCGGCCGAAAGCTCACCAGCTCAAGATTAACGTGCGATACCGTCTCAAAAGAGAGCGCATGGGCAAATTGCTAGGCAGATGGGCATGCGAGTACGGTTGGGACTGTCCCTATCTGGCGACTTCCTTGACGAAACCTCCTGCAGTAACCGCTATTTACTTATGTCCCGGTTATGGCACGCCCAGATCGCTTTACGTTCGCGCGGAAAATAATCAAGCCTCGATCAGTATCAGAGACAGTCGCTGAAGCTGTGAAGCGTGAAACGCGACAAAGGAGAGTCAGCACCGGTGCATCAAGAGCTTCCTTCTACTAGCTCTTCTACTACGGGATTCTGCATACTCCAACGTGCATCCAGGGCTGCTATACCATCGCCGTCCGGGTACACCGGAAGAGACTTCGAGTGGCTTCCTCTCCCTTGCCCCTTACGAGGCAGCGCTCCAGGTCCCGGCAAACCCGCATTCCGTGTCGCGTTCACCAAGGACCGATACTTCAGGCATATAACGTCGTCGACAGGTCAGCCCGCCAGGGCGTCGAGTATCGAGTCGGACCGTGAAGTATCGCCTCGATCACTCGTATCGACTTTGTTCAACGACTCAAGATGATTCCGACATCGCCTGTCAAAAGCTGTGCTGCCGGCGCATCTCTTGCGCGACGGACAAGACCGGTCGCGGTGTTCTTGCTTGCGCTCCTGCTATCGTACTTATCGCCTGTCGACGCCAGGATTTTCTCGCCACGAATCGAAAACTGCCATACGTCGAGTTTGACAGAAGATCCGACTCGACTCATCAATTTCTCGACAGCCTTGGCACAAGTCGTTCCCTCGGAGGAAGCGCAAAGACTCGGGCTCAACGGCAAGGAAGGGCAAGATGTGATTCGGATCGATCTGTTTGGAAGGACGGGTCAGGAGATACAGGGGTTCGACAATGCCACCGGGAAGCTCGCAACCATGTTTACGGAAACTCATGACCTAAACTACAACGTTTGGTCCACGGCAACGTATATCTGCAACTCGCTCTTTCCTCCTTCGCCATTACCGGAGCCATACGTCCCTCGAAATACGACTTACTGCCCCTTGCCAGCTGGGAATCTCGGTATCAACATCTCGGTGCCATTCAGCGGATCATATGGTCTATCGACTCTACGAACGCAGGTCCGCATTGTCGATACCGCCGTACCTGCCAAGGAACTTAGCTGCATCAACATCGACCTTTCACCATACTATGAAGATGCCTGGTATTGGAGCCTCTTGCTATGGCTTCCGGCAGGCCTCGCCATCGGATACTGGATTGCGGCATGGGCTGCTCGATTTGCCGCAGGATGGGTCGTCGGCAGTGTCGGTGATGAGTCCACGGTGGAGGAAGAGACACGCCAAGCAGCTGGAATAGGCAGCGTGGTGGAAGTCGGCGCTGATAGCACTGCTTCGCAGTTGAGTCGAAAGTGGGGAACAATGTTGGTGAGCGGAGTCAGTGGAGAAAGACTCGGTTTCAGCGGCGCGTTATTACGATTCAGTGAGTTTTCCGGTATAACACAGAGGCCTTAGAAACGATGTAACCATTGTTCTCTCGCTTCTAGTCACGCCAGGATTCAGAGATGTCATTTGGCATCTCCAGTTCTGCGCAATCCTGGCAATGATTGCCGTTGACTGGCCGGAATTTGCATATCCCATTCTCGCACAGGGTGCATGGGCGAGTCTGATATGGAACGTCACTCTCGCCCAATCGGAACTCGTCGATCCGCTCTACATCAGTCCCGAGAACCGGTTTCCCGCAAACTTCAGGGCCCAAGCAAATGATACAGCCTATCCGCTGTATATGGACGATAATCTACCCAATGTCTTTCTCAATTACGCCGTCGACGGATCAACAGCAAGTAAGGGGATCCAGAGATTCGCTGTCGCCGTCGGATTGCGCTATCAAGACCTCTTCGGAGTCTGCCTAGTTCTGTTCTTGGCTATCGCAGCGGCCGTCATCGTGCTCAGCTTGCTGTTCTGGACGTTGATGGCACTGGTCGACTTTGCCAGGACAAGGAAACGACTATCAAGACGAGTTAAAGAGCAAACTTCAAGTGCCGTTACACCGGCCTCTGGATATACCGACGCAGATATCAGTGCGAGATACAAGAATAGCATCGACGCATACGGACCGGAAACGCCCGGAGCGTCCCAGGTGCCACATATGCACGACCGGAAAGGGTCAGGTTCTACCTTGTTGAATCTTACGGGGAATTCGGGCACCAAGAGGCCCAGTGCGCTCAAGCGTGTGTGGGCGAGGTTCAAGGTCAAAGGCCCAATCGGTGCATTCCACTGGGCTGCTCTCTGTGGTGCGTTGGTGTTCACTGTACCCGTGCGCCTCGCTGATACCATTCCCGTCGCAGGAAACCTCGTGCGACTGATTGTGCTGTTTCATTTGCCCATCACCGCTTTCTCCTGTTACCAGTGGTCTATTGGGGACTTTACGTCGGTAGCGTCGGTCGTCCTCGCCGGCTTGTCATTCGGTTTCTTTTCGGTCGCGCTCCCCTTGTTTCTACTCTACCGAATTTGGCGCACGCCAACGGCCAAGTTATACGACGCGATGCGAACACTATTGGCGCTGGGCCCGATGTACAACATTTACGCCCAGGGCAATCAACTTTACTACGGTTTTCGGTTCTTGGCAAGCCTCGTAACCGGCATCACCGTCGGCGTCGGACAAGAACACGGTCTTGCTCAAGCGATCGTCTTGCTTGTCGTCGAAATAGTCTTCGGACTCGGTACAACAATTTGGCACCCTTGGAGAGCTGGTGCTGGAATGGTCATTCCTGGATTTCTGTTCGCGATGATTCGAATTCTTTCCGCTGCGCTCCTTGTGGTGATGGCACCCAGTGTGCGTAGTTTGACGAGACGCATGACAATTCCGCTGATATTTTCGCTAGCTACCTATCCCCTTCCATGCCGTCGGCTGGATTGCTTATGCCATTCTCCTGTTGCAAGGCATTGCCCTGCTTCTGTTCCTCATCATGCTGGTATGCAAAATTCTCGAAGGCCTCATTCGTCTCTTTGGCAAAATCCGATTCGACGAATCCACTCACCCGTTGGACGGTGGTCTTTTCGCCGCTTTCGGTGGTCTCTCGGAAAAGTTGAAAGGCCGACGAGGTTCCAAACGACCACGGATGGATCACCGCAGTTCTTCAAATGTCGGTTCCATCAATACGCAGATGATGCTGAATCGCTATTCGACCAATCCGACGACGACTGCCTTTTCTGAACGACCTAGTCATGAAACCTATATCTCCGGAAGGCATTCAATGCAATGGGGCGATAACAACGCGATATATTCTCCGGTGCCTGACAACGAAGCGCCTCAAGAAGTCCTGATGGACTCGGCTCCGACACGGGGATTTTCGGTCGTGCGCGGCGGGCGGGCTGCTTATCAAGATCCGTACGCGGCTTTGCCAAACGCGAATGTCTCTGGGAGAGTGACCTATCCGCCCAACACACGAAGTCTCACGTCTCCCGACCGTCGAGCTACATTCGCACCCTTGCCATCTGTTGCAGAAAACGGATCTCGCGAAGCGGTCGTGTCCCCTGATGGTAGGCCAGTCCGTCACGCCCGCACACGATCACAAACAGCCATCATCGAAACATTCCCTTCGTCTGCACCTGACGGACCGGAAGGCTCGATGCCTGGTGCGCTCGGACTTGCCGCCCCTCGCCCTGACAGGTCTTCACAATCATTCAGTCTTCATCGGGGCATCTCTGGACCCGTTCCACTTGTGTTGAGCTATCAACAGGCGGATGCCGTTCCGCCAGCCAGCCAGTCGATCAACTCGTCACAAGAGGAGATCAGAGATGCTGCGCCGCGAAAGTCCAACAAACCTTCGACTTGGTTCGGCCGGATCAAGACCAATGATCGCACCGCGAATGCGAATTCAGATTCGGAAGAAGAGCTTGTGGACTATGGTCGGGCAGGGTTCGGAGGCAAGAATCAAGGCCACGGCGGCAGCAGCAGCTCTGCCGGCTGGCTTTCGTCCTTGTTACCTGGCTCAGCTTCGAAACGGACTAGCATGGAATCAACGAACGAAAACGCCAAGAGTGAGAATTCCGCGCGAAAGGCGGCTACAATCTTGCTCGAGGGAGACAACGGCTCAAGGCAACCGATATCGTCCGAACCACCTGTGCGATCCTTCAGGGTCAACAGACAACAGACCGGCTCCAGCGTTTCCAGTCAACGGCCATCGCCCCAGTCGACAAATCCGAACACTCCGCACGCGTTCGGCTTCTCGAATCTGCCTGACCAGAATTCCCCAATGACCTCGGAACGGCCGCAAGAGTCTCAGCGAAGCTTTGCGGTGAACCGAGGCAATCGGTCTGCCGGCGGCGGCAGTGCCTCATCTTCGCGCGTAACAACTCCGGGTGTTGAGGGTTCGCCACCGTTCACGGCCTTCACGACCACCAGTAGCGAAAACCGTGGAACGAATGTCCCCGCTCCTCCTGGTAGAAGCTTTGTCGTGCAGCGCGCCAATCAGAGCAGTGGGAACCTCGCGCCTCCCAGTGCTTCTCGCTAAACTAAGCCCTTGATGAACCTGATGAAGCGAGATGTGCTCTAATGTGTATGATATCACCATCTACTGTATCAATGACTGTAATTACATTAATACTAGCAATGACGACTCTTGATGCATAGATATGTTCTCGCCTTCTCGCCTAGTCCAGGTCGTCCAGGGTCTGCGCTGACATCCTCTTTGATGCGCTCTGCCACTTGTCCTGGGGCTGATGCTGATCGCTACCATGCGTATGTGGCGGTGCCAATCCTGCTGCGTGGGCGGCAGCGCTCGCCAAGGCGTTGACAGATGGTCCCACGGGCGTACTGAGTGATTTTTCGCTGGACCAAGTCTTCTTCATCGCTTTCACACTGGCGACCTTGTCCTTCCGGTAGATATGTTCAATGGTCGTGTACACTCTCGGTTCGAGCTCGATCGGGTTGCCCAAACTATTCCGTTTGAGGTTCTTCGGGAACTCCCATTTCCCGTCAAATGACAAGGCGAGATCCGAGTCTAGAATGACGTCCTTGAGCCGCTCGCGGTACCGCTCGAGGTGTTGCCGTGCTAATTGATTGTGCTCTTTGGTATTTTTGGCGACCCATTGTGTTCCCAATTGAATCTCGTTGCGGTATACGATTCCGATAGACACCCACTGACTGCGCACGGACGATCCGGCGTTGGACCAGTACGCGTCTTTGGGCAAAGGGACGGGATAGTCGAACACATTGGCGTAGATTGATTCGTCAAACTCGACGTGTTTCTCGCTCTTGTGTGGATTGGCAAAGGGATCGTATTCGCCTGATTCGATGAGCAGCTTGATCGCCGGTCCCGGTGGATGGTGGTACAAGAGGTAATGCCCCGTCATTTGTGCGGTATCACCTTGCTGCGAGCTGAGTCGGTGCCACTTGCAGTTCTTGGTGAATTGCCGCAAGGCATCCAAGTCGGCATCCTCGCCCATGCCTTCCCCCAACGACCGGACCCACTGGTCCCAGACCAACTTGATCCAATTTTGTGCGGCTTGCGCATCCGCCGTCGTTCCATCGCCCCAGCCGACCATGACGGCGGATTTGAGTCCGGCGAGAAAGCATAGTATTTCGAATACGAGTGCTTGACTCCGAGGGTCGGAATGAAAGTGCCACCATTCTTCGAGGCGAGATAGAAAGACCCGTTCGTTGCGAAGGATGATGGCATACGCAATGCGAAGCGCTCTTGGAGTGAGGATGGGATGCGGAGGATTGGGGCCGAATGGGACGACCCTTTTCGACATGATGATGGGTCCCAGTATCTAGTTCGACATCCGCGAGGTCCGCGAGGTCAGTTGCGCCATGTGGCTATGCCCTGATGAGTTGATGAAGGCGGCATTCTGGTCAGTATCAGCTCGCGCGTAAAGTTCTAGCGGCAGCATCGAGTGCACATACGATATATATGCGGTTGGCACTGCCGTTTCCTTAGGAGCGAGCCCTCTATATTTTCTTTGTGTTGATAGTCGGCAATGAGATTGCAAGCAGGGTAGAACAGAAATAGCTGCAGAGATGATCTTCAAAGAAAGTGGACACTGAACAGCCGAGACACAGGGATTGGCGCGACGCGGACGCACCAAGGCTGAACCAAAGGCAATAGCCTAGTCCGTCAAACCCGGTGTATTGAGTAGACAGTACGGTAGAAAGCATTGAGTAAGCTGGTGAGTAATCCTCGATAGCACGCCATCTCCCGCAATTTTGCTTTGGCATCTCGCCAAGTCTCGCAGATCGCAGCATGCTCGCCATGGTGCGTCGACAGCTGCATCGACACAGCTGTCAATACAAGGGTGCTTTGCGCAGGACTGCATCAGCAAGGTCGAAGTCATACAAAAGGACATCGTCACATTGCCTTACTCTCCCTGGACATTGGCTGTTAGACATTCCTCAATTCGATTCGACATGTCACCGACAACTATCCACAAGGACAACTTCGCCACCAAGGCTATCCATTCCGGAGCATCGGCCGATCCCAATACGGGCGCAGTGATACCACCCATCTCCCTGAGCACGACCTACAAGCAACAGTCGATCGGTGTTCACAAGGTGCGCTTTACCGGAGCTCCCCGATATCCTTGGGCTGACATTCGTTACCATAGGGCTTCGAATACTCGCGATCCGCTAACCCGAACCGGAACGACTTTGAAGAGCTCCTGACCTCTCTCGAGGTTGGCAGCGAGGAGACCATCGCGTTCTCTTCTGGCTCCGCGGCGACTGCTGCTGCTGCTCAATGGGCGTCTTTGGCAGAGGATGAAGGAGGAGCTCGAACCGCCGAGGACGTTGCTGCGAACAGACGATCGCATATCTTGAGTATCAACGATGTGGTAAGTAATTGGCAAGGTCACTGATGAATCGAAACTCACGAACAACCTTCTTCTCAGTACGGCGGAACTTATCGTTACCTCGCCCGGGTCGCCAAGTCCACCGGCAATCTGGAAGCTAGCTTTGTAGACTTTGACAAGGCCGGAGAGGCAGGTATCCGCGATGCGATCAAGGAAAACACCAAGGTATGTCCTCTGCGATTCCGTCGACACTGCTGGTCCTCACTCTACCACGCGCAGATCATCTGGATCGAATCGCCAACAAACCCCATGTTGATCCTTCCGCCAATAACCTTGATCCGGCAAATTGTAGACTCCCTTCCGGAGGCCCGACGACCCCTCGTCCTCGTCGACAACACGTTCCTCTCGCCATACTGGTCGAATCCATTGACCCTCGGCGCCGATATTGTATTGCACAGTATTTCCAAGTATATCAACGGCCACTCGGATGTCATTATGGGTGCACTGTCGATTCGTCAAGGGTTGGGTGAGAAGCTGAGTCAGGGGTTGCGATTCTTGCAAAACTCAAGGTGAGAAAGACTACAGTTCGAGTGCAGATGGAATACTGATTCGCTTTACGTTCAGCGGTGGCATTCCGTCTCCTTTCGACTGCTACCTCGCCAGTCGAGGCGCCAAGACCCTACCCCTTCGAGCGCTCAAGCACGGTCTCAACGCCCTCGAAATCGCCACTTCGCTTACCGAGGACAAGCGAATCAGCAAAGTCTCGTACCCAGGTCTCAAGAGCAATGCATACTACGAACGAGCTGTCGGATCTCTGTCGAAGCAGGCAAAGAGAGATCTTGCCAAGCTGGGATGGAATGTCGGTGCGCTGGACGCCAAGGCGGGCCTGATCAACGGCACGTTGAAGCCTGAACGACCTCACCGGGACTACGGTACCGCTGCCGATGCGTTGCACGACCAAGGTATCCCGTTCAGCGGCATGATCTCCATCCGTCTTGCAAGCCCGGATGCGTCCAACACGGAAGTCTCTCACACCATCACGAACAAATTCTTGACGTCCCTTCGACTCTTCTCGCTTGCTGAATCCCTGGGTGGCGTTGAATCTCTCGCCGAGGCGCCGTGGATGATGACGCATGGGTCGATTCCGGAAGCACAGAGGCTGGAGCTGGGTATCGATCCGAGCTTAGTCAGGTTGAGTGTGGGGATCGAGGATGTTGAGGATCTATTGCAGGACATTCGACATGCTTTGGATGTGGCTTTCGCATAGATTGTGTCTAGCATCATAGACTTGTAGACTGTTTGGTTCCCCGTATAGACACTTCTTCCGAGTGATGTACTATATCATGTCTTTCCAGTAGCGAATGGCGTAATGTGCCGGTTTGTGCCTGCCGCTACGGATTCAAGGCGATAGGAAAACTGAGAAACGAAGCCTCATATAACTTTGATACCCAGCAATTCGCCCGCGATGATGACGTCTTCGAGCGATCGAGCCAAAGTTCAGAAACACGCGCATGAAAGGATACTGAAGCATCGAAGGACTGGCCGTAGCGCTTCCTTCCATTCCCTTGACTCGCTCTTCAACCCCAGCAACACCGACATGTCAAAACGACTGAATAAGAGACAACAGCGCGAACTAGAAGAGCTGCGCGAGCTGGAGGCGGCGAAAACAGATCTGCAACCAGCTGGAAACGTAGAGGTTTCTGAGAGCGAAGAAGAGGTCGTTACAAAGCCGGTTGCGGCGAAGAAGTTCAATGCTTTTGCTGCGGTAAGTGTCATCCTCCTTGACCACGATCATGCCTAAACCTGTAGTATTTGGTCACAGCTTAACGAAGCAAGCCCCGAGGATGTCGAGGAGGAGGATGTCTCCGAGGCGGAAGTCGCAGAGGTGATCGTCAAGGTAAGTCATTTGCCTAAACCCCGAGCTGAGCTACGAGGCTAATCCTGCCGCTCTCCCAGCCATCCAAGAAAAAGAAGAATAAGAAAAAGAAGAGTGTGAAGGCAGCTGAAAGCGAGGTCGCAACGTCCGATGTCTCTGCAAGTCCTGCACCGCTCTCGTTAGGAAAAAGAAATAAGAAGGGCAAGAAGGACGATCAAGACGACCTCGATGAGGTGGATAGAGCAATCAAGGAACTGAACCTAAAGTACGTCGTCTCCAGAGATCGGGGAGACGAGGGGTTTACACCATCATTCTCAGGTATGGCGATTCTGCGATGTCGAAGAATGCAACGGCACCAGAGCCGAAGGACTCGGCTAGCTTTGCCAAAGTTCGAGCCCTTCTTTCGGTTGATCCCAAAGCTCTGGATCCAGAAGCCGAACTGAAACGCTTCTTCGGCGCCAAAGTCGTCAACTCTGCTCAACAGAGCACCGGCTCGAAAGAGGCACGGTACGCCAAGATCTTTGAAAAGCATATCAGCCGAATGCGGGTGCTCTTTGCAAAGCCAAAAATGACATGGCCGATCACGTCGTCTTTCGGCGGCGTCAGTATGTCGTCGTTGGGTGAGAGCGAAATCAACGACATACGAGAGGTGCATCAGCATGCAGAAAACATGTCAGGGGCGAATGAGCGTTGGTTCTCGTTCGAGCACGACGCAGGATACCGCCAAATTCAGCTGCAGTTTCTCGGCGCGATCAGAAGTCATGGTCAGTCTATTGAAAACCTCTTGATCTGTCGCGCTGAATGTGTATAATGTGCGTAGACCCGAACCAGTTGCAAGCGCTCTTGTCAGTCTACCCCTGGCACATTGACACTCTGCTACAGATGGCGGTGATATACCAGCAACAAGGAGGTGAGCGTGGCGTTCGCCCTGTCTTTGCTAGAGCATTATATTGAAGTTTGGCGTCTCCACAGACATCGGTGCCGCCGCCGATTACTGCGAGCGAGCAATGTTTGCCTTTGATCGAGCTCTCATGCCAGGGTTCAGCTTGAATGGCGCTTGCCGATTGGACTTTGATCGTGTGGAGAATCGCCCCTTGTTCTTGGCCTTACATCGAGAAGTCACGTAAGTCTGTGTACATTGGCTATGGCTCGGCATCCTCTGATTTCCTTCTTTCAGACATCTCGCCAGGCGAGGTTTGTGGCAAACAGCATTCAACTATGGCAAGATCCTGCTGTCTCTGGACCCGCATGTAAGAACCGAACGCGAGTTGCTGAGAGCTGGAGTTGACGAGGTGATCATAGACCGATCCGCACGGTTCGCTATTATGGCTCGACTTCCTCGCTATCAAGGCCAACGAGCTCGACTGGCTCGAACAAGTCGCAGACACCCTCGACGTGAGCTATCTTCCCGGTTTTGCGTACAACAAGGCTTTGGGAATGCGCATAAGAAATCAGGGCAAGGTACGTATCATGAAGTCTGTTGAACTACCTCGAGATCAATGTTACTCCTCAGGCATCGAAAGCCAGCGACCAAGCTCTTCAGGAAGCCATCCTAGCTTTCCCTCAGGTTGTTTTGATCCTGGCGGACAAAGCTGGGTTTTCTGTCGATCAGAAGGTCCGCGACCAATCGGAATTCGACATGGAAGTGGCTTACAGGTAAGTTGGATCCTCGTCGCAAAAGGCTCTGGGGCTGATAGCTTTCCACCGCGTCTCAGCGAAAAGCAGGACATCTCGCTCCACCTGCTATCCCACATATACGCAAACCGGTGTGCGCCGTTGTGGAAAAAATCCTCGGTCGCGAACTGGTTCCGAGAGCAGGTCAACATCGTGGCCCATGACCTGCGATCTGGAAAGCGTAGAGCAGCTGCGACTCCGATACCGTTTGACGCACAGAATCAGACGGGAAATATGCCGCTTTGGCTCATCCGACATGCGTATCTCTCAGAAACGTATATGGGATTCATGCCGCCTGACGTGGCGGCGCATATGGGACACGCCTTTGACCCTATACCACCGTTCACCGCAAAGACATTCTACAACGATGCCTACTTTCACTCCAGGATCCCGACATCACACCGCGCAGCAGACTCGAGCGGCAGCGATTTGCAGGACCCTAATCTGGCGGGTATCCGTGATAGGCTCATGAATTGGGTGAATCAGCTTGGGGGAGACGACAACAACCGGAGAGGCTTCATGTATGCGATTACCGAAGCTCTGCGGGACATGTTGACGACCGACGAGTATGCGAATGCAAATGAGCAACAACGGCAAGCTATGGATGACGCCGTAGGTGACCCGTAAATATTGCAAGATGCATTCGCGCTGACGACCTGCATCCTTGTAGTTGCTGAATCAGATAATGGACGATGTGCTAGGCGACGGTGACGAGGCAGATATGCCCGGAGCGTTTCCACAATAATTTCGCCGTGTAGCACACGCATGTGTTGTATGACACCACCAACACTGATACCAACGTCATGCGTTCTGCACGCGTCTACGCAGGGATTCCAAGCATCGGTGTTTTGCGAATCAGATGTTACCGCTTCACCACTTTGAATGGAGGTGTTTCGTCTTCCCGTTCGTGACTGACAGCGAGGCAACCATGGCTCCATGGCGATGCTGACCCGTAGACTTGTGCGACGTGCGGACTCAGATATCCCGAACCCCGTCGCATCGGGTAGGTTTGGAAGTGCCGATCGAGGTCCTAGAGACAGCGCACATCGGTCCATCATAACTGCCGGGACCACGTGCCGACAGCGAGATACCCTCGGGCGCTCGACGTCTCAGCTAGACGAGACATCTCGTGCGCGCTTCGGCAGATCATCGCCGGATATGGGGTCCATCCAGCTGTAGAATATCCCATGTGCATACCCGACAGCTCACGAAGATACAAGACGCCGTTGCCCAATCCGAAGCATAACGGGAGAACCGTTTACTTCTTCTTGGCAGGCTCACCAGCCTTCTTCTTCAAGGTACCTCGGACCTTCTTTTGCCTGTTCTTTCGCTCCTTCCTGTTCTTTCGGTTGGTCTTTTCGATCTTGGTGGCGAGACCGGACTGGGGATAGAATATCAGATACCGCCGTTTGAGTGAAAATCAAAGGGTCAAACTCACCCTGACAAGTCGGTGCTTGGGCTCGAACTGCTTCTGGGAAGCCTCGTCATCGTAGATGAGACCGAAACCAGTAGATCGACCACCACCGAACTTGGTCTACAACACAACCCAGCTGTCAGCTCCGGCCGTGATCCCGATGGCCCAATCCCGAACGCACCTTGAAACCGAAGACGGAAACTCGCTCCTTGTCAGTCTTGTACAAGGCGGCCAACTTCTCCTGCAACTCGGATCGCGAGACGGTAGCTCGGGTCGGGTGAAGGACGTCAAGAACGAATTGCTTTCGGTTGAGCAATCGGTTGGTGATGAACTTTCGAGTTCGGAGGGTGATAGGGCCGGTGGGATCCTAGATTGGCAGGGGTCAGCGGTGTGCTCGATGAATGATCGTTTGAGAGCGGTTGCTCCAGCAGATCAGGTTCAGGCTCGGATGGCGGTGGGATCGGGTTTGCTGATAAGATCGCCGTATTGACTGATTTGTCGGGCTTTGCGATGCTGTTGATCCCATGGCTGAGGACACCTCTTGATACGTCTGTTCGCAATCTTCCCCTGCCCATCCATGTCTCGACATTTCTCTGTCACTCTCCCCTTCCTTGAACATTCCCTACTTTCACCCTCATCCTGTTTTCCGCTTCATAATTCCTGACACCCTTCCGCTATCCCAATGTCGCACGCCGATGTGTAGCCTTGATGGTCGACGTCGAAGCCCTGCCCTGCACCTGATCTGCCGCGCAACGCCTCCATCGATCCTTCACACAAAACTCACCATCTTGACGGGTTTGGATGTTGTGTGAAGACTTGCTTGACGGTCGACCAGGGGAAGCGTGTCCGGGAAGCGATAAACCTTGAAGAGAGCCGGGCCAGGAAAGAGGGCAGGTGGGCAGCGGTGGGTGCGGCGCGACGAGTGGCGGCGGTCAAGTCAATGGCGGGCGGTGATTCGCCTCCGATCGTCAGCGTTGGGTGTTCGGGAGCGGACACGACGCTGGACGTGGCGTGGATCGCTAGGCCATAGGCTCTGGGTATCCCTGAGACTAAAGTTGGCTGCAAAGCGCGATCCTGGCGCAGAGTTGCAGGTCAATTGCCTTCGAACTCGACCTAGAGTAATCTTTTTGTCGGTTTGAGCCAGGCCCTAGACTTTCCCTCGCTGTTTGTCAGTGCTGCTTACTGTACATCGGAAGCACCGACGATCGAGGGAGCGATCGACAACAGTGACGATATTGAATTGAATTCAGGCTCGAGTCGTTGTAGACTTTGTCGTTCAATGGATTCCTTGGTTCACTTCGCTCATCAACCCAAGCTCTGCCCGGAATTATCTCAAAAATGACAGCTATCGCTTCCGCATCCTCTAACATGGACAACATGACCGACGACCGCACATTAACGGAAGCCAACGCGTACAAACGTCTATATCCCGTGGAATACCTGAGGCGGTTCGTGTCGGAGGATGTCAGACCCGACGGCAGGGAAAAGGATCAATGGAGAGATGTGCGAATCAACGTCGGTATGTTCCTTCCGTGGGAATGGGATACGCGTATATCTCAACGAAACAATCCGTCTTACAGGCGCCGTGTCCACCGCCAATGGATCCGCGTTGGTGAGATTGGGAGACACGACGATTGTCTGTGGTATCAAGGCCGAGGTGGCGGAACCGGATTGGAAGACGCCAAATCACGGATGGATAGGTTCGTTGAAGCCGGGCCTGTTCATACTACCGAGCCTCACCTTGCGAGGTCTACTCGTATCCTAGTCCCGAATTTGGATTTACCCGCCATCTCATCGCCGCTATTCAAGCCGGGACCACCAGCGGAAGAAGCTCAAGTGTTCTCGCAGCAACTGAATGACCTCCTCGTTTCGTACGTCTCGTATCCCTCCCCCTTTGGCGGGTGCTAATCGGATCCTGATCATAGATCCAACGTTCTCCCGCTATCAGCGCTATGTATCGAGCCGAAAAAGGCAGCGTGGGTGCTGTATGTCGACTTGGTGTGCATCAACTATGATGGAAATGCGTTTGACGCGAGTGTCTTGGCGATCATGGCGGCTCTGCGGGACAGTGAGTAGAGTCTGCCCGACGGTAGAGTCGGTGATTGATCCGTACTCTTTAGCCAAGTTACCAATAGCGAGATGGGACGAGGATTTGGAGCAGGCGATTTGTTCGCGGAAAGAGACGAGGAGTTTGCGTGATAGTCTGCGCTGTATGCCGTTAGCGTGCACGTTTGGCATCTTCAAGGGGTACGTAGACGAGGTCTGGCCTTACGTCGGGGAGTACTAAGTCGCCGGCGGATAGTGAACATCTACTACCGGACCCGACAGCGTTCGAGACCCCTCTGCTCGACACAACAATCACCATAGCGCTCGACTCGGAAGACGCTGCATCTTCAATAGGGGAAAGCGAGCCAAAGATCCGACTGGTGCGGCAGAATGGGCTGGGAGGGCTGGCAGGGAAGCAGAATACGACGGGGATGGCGTTGCTCGGGCAGTGTTTGGGTGTGGCCAAGGGCAGGGTGAAAGCGATGAGTGAGGTGTTGTATGGCGTGTAGCGGGACTCGGTGCAGTGTTTCTCTGTTGTAGGGATACCGCGTTTATGGTATCAATTCGTGTGGCTCCTTATCAGCACGAGACAGGAGTTGCATTGAGGTGTCCATCTCACAGCCGGACTCTCCCAACGTTGGCTGGATAGCTATACACCTGGGTATTCACCTATGCATAATAGCGTGCTCCCGGTGAGACGCGACGCGCTCGATCGCAGGAAATTCAAAGCTGAGAGTCGAACATGACTCATGCTCTCATGCTCTTCTCCCATTCTTTCCGCAGAAGTAACGAGACATAGACAACTCCGCGACAGCTTAACCGCGCAGGCAATAGTCGTCAAGTCCCGCTCCATCGTCACTGAAGCGCTCCTGCAAGCGTAAAGATTCCACAATGGAGGCTAAAAATCACATCAGCGGGATGATCCGGCAAGCGGCTCACACTGGCAAACTTCCGGATCTTCCCTCACGGGATAGGCAACCCCTGACAATAGACCAAGTAGTACGTGTACTTGTATGCATCCGTTGTCGATAGCAGCGCTGAAGGATGACTCTTGCAGCTGACCTTCGCGCCCGCAAAAGTATTCAAGGCATTCGTGAAACAACCTCGTAGAGATCCGCGTTCACAGGAAGAACCTGCACGGCAAGAAGTCAACTCGATATGCTACGATGACACAGGGAACTACTGCATGATTGCTGCTCAGGACGATTTCTTTACGACCTACGATGTCAAGACCGGCAAGTAAGTGGCTTCGACTTCAGAGCCTTTCGACCGGACCTGATTTTCACGTCGTGCGTGTCTGCAGAAAGTACAAGTACTTTGCATCTCACAAATACGGAGTGGACCACATCACCTCGACGCATCACACTGGAAACGTTCTTCACGCATCCACAAAAGTGGACCATGACGTGCGGTATCATTCGGCACATGACAACAAGTACCTCAAGTATTTCAAGGGTCACACGGAAACGTGAGTCGGTGCGCAACAGCTTCTGCAACACCTGACCTGACGCCTGTGCATACAGAGTCTGCTCAATAAGCATGAGTCCTATCAACTCGACATTCCTGACGGGATCCTTTGATGAGACTGTCTTGATGTGGGATTTGCGAACCGATCGTGCGATGGTGAGTCCGTTAACTGGCTGCTTCTGCAATTCATCCTGATCACCCCGTTTCGCAGGGAAAACTGAAGAACATGGATGGACATTGTCTGACGGCTTGGGATGGAACGGGAAAGATCTTTGCCGTCGGCATTCCGAGGAAACAGATAATATCCCTTTATTCGGTGGACGCATATGACAAGGTCAGTAGAACAATATTACCGCAGGGATGTCGCTGATTTCTAGGCTATTGCAGAAACCATTTGCCTGGGCGACCATTGACGACCCGGGACTCGACAAAATCGCCAGTCCTCGCCCACCAGTATTCATGACATCTCTCGAATTCTCGAATAACGGCAAATACATTCTCGTCGGATGCGCCACCAACGTACATTACGTTCTGGAGGCTTTCACGTTGCAGATTGTCGCTCGGCTGGAAGGCCATCAGCCGTTGGGCTTCATATCGAGGGGTGTCACCAGGAGCGGAGCCGAAGTGTGCTGGACGCCCGATTCGAGTTATGTACTGGCAGGTATGTCGCTTCGTTTTTGGCCGAGGGATGCTGGCTGATGGTCTTTTGATGCGCCTGTAGGCGGACTGGATGGAAAAGTCTGTATATGGGACTTGCATCCCAGAGCAGGCCACCAGGATCTCGTTCCCCCTGTGCAGCCCCCTATTGACCAGGGACCGAGAAGAGCGGCACCAACGTTGTCCCCGCTCAATGTCATGAACGAGGAAAGGGAAGCGGCCGATAGCGCACGAGTGATCAAGTTCAATCCGAGATTTGCCATGTTTGCCTCAGGGGGAGTAGACGCAGTAAGTCGGAACCAGTTCGTTATCAGTGAACCTGGACCTCATACTAAATTCCCGCACAGGCTCTTTGGTTACCGATAAAGGAGTCGCCAGAAGAAGAAGAGGAACCGAACTTTAGCTAAAGAGAGCTGCATGATTGGGAAAGTTTGAGCATACAAGGTTGTATAGTTATTTAGAATCTCACATCGACAGGCAGATGATACAGCAGGATTTGTTTTGGTTACAGGTCCCCTCACACTTGACAATGTTGCAAATTCGGAGCTACATTCTTCCGCTGTGGTCGCCGGACGAACCGTATGGAATGAATTCTGGGCAGGCAAACTCAGTAGATGTCTCGAGACCCGACATGACTTTGACGTACTCAGCGCGCTGCGATTGATCTCGGAGATACTGTTGAATCCTCCAACGTTCATCCTGAAAAACCACACTCAGCTTCCACTTGCCGGGTACGAGGGGAGGAACATCTTACAAGATATCAAAATCCGCCAACAAGGACTTCATCACATGTCGAACTCCCTCTTCACCAGCGATACCCATCCCGTAAATCCAAAGTCGGCCGACCAGGACTGCTTTCGCGCCAAGGGCAAGGGCCTGTGAACGGGAAAACACTCAGTCTGTAAAGCTGACAGCAGGGGATGAATTCTTTCACCTTGAAGACATCGGCACCACCTCGAATCCCTGGAGAATGAAGAACGGGCTTTCAATACCGATTGAAATGATATATGGGATCAGATGACTCACCGGAATCGAATAGAATGGTCGTTTTGTCACCAACAGCTGTGTTTTGGCTGTCATCAGCCATGACCAGTGACAGCAACTGCCGAATACTCTACCATCAACAATCTATCGAGAACCCATGTCAGCGTCTTGGCGTACGGAACACCTTGACCTAGCGCAGGGGCTTACATCAGGCAATACGTCCAAAGAGCCAACTGCGACATCGCAATTACGAAAGCATTAACGTCCCGTGAGACAGGTCGATCCTCATGAGCTTACCAGCTCCATCCACTTGTCGACCCGCATGATTGCTACCTAAAAGACCGCAGAATATCCCTGTCAAATCTATACGATGTACAGCGGGGTGTTTTACACTTACAGACTATACCGTCCACGCCGAGCTCGACAGCCTTCTTGGCGTCGTCGACCGACTGGATGCCCTTGACCAAGAATGGCTTGTTGCCGCTCATCGTTTTCCATTTTTGCATGATTCTGCAATTGCGAATAAAGTGAGCGGTAGATACGGATCTTCTGTCGAACGTTCTTGCCTTGGAAGGTCATTCCAAGAGAAAGCCTTGCCTGATATGGAGAAATTAATCAGTTCGATCTTGTCTTTATGCCGCAGTCTGACATCGCAAAGGACCTACCATGCCATACTTGATCGATCCATAGTTGACCAGTCTCTACGGGGTTCTTCTCCTTGGTCCAACCTCTCTCTTTCATCCGCTTCTGAAAGACAGGGTCAGACCAACCAAGTTCTGCGCCGATGCCCTTGTAAAAAGCGTAATTGGAAGCCGCAACGTCTCCATGTCGCCATCCGAGTTGCCACGTATCTATATAGGAAGCCATCGATCAGCTCAAATTCGTGCCCACGTACCGTATGACATACCCAGGGTCCAGATGCTGGGAAAATGCAGGCGCAGGAAGGGAAAGAAGATTAGTTGCAACTACGGGATGCGACTGACGAAGATGTTACCAAGCGGTGAAACCGTTGTCCTGCCGAACATAGCTGTCAACTGGACTTCGAAAATATGAAGGCCTGGACTCTTACAATGGCCCTTTGCAGTATGCTCTCCATAAGCTCCTCGTCCGGCGGAGAATACAGCTGGAAGAATCGGATGGCATTTGCTCCATTCGCTTGCGCGACATCTTCAATCGATTGAGATGCCGCAGTCGACAAGCAGTACGGCAAGCCGAGTTCTCCAGCGACTTTGGCCGAGTTGAGCTCTCCCAAGGGATGGTAGATCTTCTGGAAAAAGTTGTGCAGTCCGCTTGAAGTTAACGTCTCTGCTCTAACGCTCTAATGGATCCCGAAGGCGCCTTACATTGATTCCGACGGGAGCGAAGCAGATCGGCGCAGAGATCTTGTGACCAAACAATTCGGTAGAAGTGTCTCTGGCGTTGGTGTCGACAAGCATTCTGGGCACGATCCGTTGACTGGTGAAGTGAATATCGTCAGGGATGTCGTATCTTCCATTATCACGGCGAGTTGAGGTCAAACTCACCGATAGAACGCTTATAAAGTAGGGTAGGAGCTTAGTCGTCTTGCCCGACCATGAGGTGTCACTCACCTTCCCTGTTAGCCCTGTGTGTGAAGCTGTTACCGGCATTGCTTGATGCATAGAGCCATCCTCCCTCGCTCAGTTTCTGCTTTGCGAGCTGTTCTAGTTCATCAGGGTCGGTGCTAAACAGAGGGTGCTTCTGTTCAGCCGCCAGCATGAACATGTCTCGTCGATACAGGTCCCAGTGGGGCGTCGTTCGCTCGGGCAAGTTGGTAGGGTCCATCGTGAGCTGAGTGTCTTGTTCCGTTCGCTGTCAACCAGATATACGGAACGTCGAAACGGAGTGATAGCTGGCGGAAGTTCGCAACTCTTATAAGCTTGTGCTACAAGAAGTGACTCTCCTTCTCACCCTAGAGTCTGCGAGTCCCTTGGATTCCAGTGAGGAATGACTACCGCGGAGCTATAGCAGGCGTTTGAAGATTGAAGAAAGCTATGAAGACCTATCACTTGGGAATTAGCTGACGTCAACCTGGATCCGAAATAGATTCCGTATGTGGAGGAGGCCGGGGTACTTGCCGAAATCGAGTATCAACACACAGTAAACATCAACCAGTAGCTCAACCAGTCACCCTGTCAGCTACCTCGGTCGCTGCCCATCAGCTAGTGCCCAACGCATAGATATCCGAACTAACGGTCCCGGTCTTTCCCGTCCACCAGGCTTTTTCATGGATCCAGAAAGTCGCCATCGAATATGCCGATCTGTTCAGATCCCGTAAGCAGGCTAGCGGTCTCCCAGCTGCCCAGCCATCGCAGCGGGTTGCATCTGCCCCGCGCGCGGATTTGCTCTCTCATCGAGTCAGATGCAGCTTCCACCACGCGGAGGTCTTCAGGAACAGTCACCCAGAAAGGGAGGTCTTCGAAGCACAAGTCGATCGCTTTCACTCGAACCTTGCTCGCGGGCCCCGAGGTTGAGGTTGACAACCTTTCCTGTGACATCTGAAGGCGGGAGAGGAACATCAAGATCGTCTCTACGGACTCCCTAAGGCGGTACCAAGAGCAAGTAAGTGCTTAGTCATACCTCTCGCAATGTTTAAGCGATGAACTGGCATTCAAGCAATGTGCTATGAGGACCGCATAGGGGTCTGTCTGCTATCCCGGACATCAGGTCACGAGCGCAATGTGAGTATAATTCAAGTCAGCATGTCTGCCAAAACAATGAGTGGCGTGAAGACACGTTGCGACCCGGCTGATTCAGTTGTTTCTCTAGCTGAGCCGGCTACAACATAGGCGCCGTCAACAATGATCGTGTCTCCAGGAGCAGAATCGCCTCTAGCTCGCCACACCACCGTTTCCGCGCAATAGCACCCCAGGCTCTAAATGAGTCGTCTGCGGCGTAGGTTGTTCTCTAGTGTGTCCAATCTCACTTTCAGCTCCGGCATACTCTCGACGAAACCGTCCACTTTTCGAGCAGTGGATGCGGCGTTCTGGCGCTTCAGCAAGTTGTCGAGTCGGTTTTGCAAGGAGAAAATCTCTGCGGTGTTCTGGTCGACAATCGAATCCATGCGCTGGAAGTTGTCCTTCAATGTGGCAAGAGCGGCTGTGATTTCGGGGAGGGCTGCTTGCAAGCTCGCGATCGGGCCTTCAGCGACAGTGCTGTGTCTGATCGTACTCTCGTATCTGGGTCCAAGGATTCCCAGCAGAGTCATCTGTTGCTCGCTGGGCATCGCCGTTCCGAAAGCTGATGCTGTCAAGACCGCTAGATCTCGGAGCGAGATCATTGTCTTCTCGAGATTCGCCTGGAACAGAGAGACTTGTCGATGCATATACCTCTCGAGGTTTTGAACCTTGCTTTCCAGGCTTATGGCGTGCGCAACCTCAGGAGAGGATGTGCGAGGGCCAGAGTCTTTGTCTAGAGTCGGTGGGCTTTCCCGATGGTCGAGCCGGTTGGAGTTGCTGGTAGACGGAGTCGAGATATGGCGTCGATGTGAGGTAGCTTGTACGCTTTGTGTAGAACCGAAAGATGAAGTCGACATCTTCGGCATCTCCGGCATCGCATGCGTGATGCTTTCCACTCCTTCCCCGTCCGGTAGACTGCTCGAGTTGGTTGCGTGATCTGGCCAGGAGGAATCTTGAGAAGGAAAGGCTTTGAAAGACAAGCCCGTAGACAAGAGCACAGTGGCTGCTGACCGTAAGGGGGCTGCCTCTTGCAGCCATGATGGTTCCGTCCTTCGACCCGTCGTTACGGTTCGGCTCAGCTCGATATCAAGCTCTGGCAAGCTGATTCGGTCCAGCTTTGCACGATCTACTTCCTCCGTAGTACCATGTCCCACCATTCCAGCTTCTCGTGAAGCATTCATCCTCGCATCAGTCATGGAACCGAGGGCCTCGAGCACCGCTTCCATCATTGCGCATCTATTGTTGAGTTTGTCCAGGGCTTGTCGGACGTCTTCGGGTGCGATGTTCTGGGGGTAGATGGCTGTATTGTATTTCGAAGGTGCAAGATATCCTTCGGATACTAAGCGATGATGATATGCGTCTGATTGCAGAACAGGAGAGTCGATCGATTCAGTCTGTTCTTCCTGTCCTGAAGATAATGGAGTTTCGTGAGACTCCATTGCAGGTGGATGCAAGCTTTCGTAGACCGCCTCTACGGAACAAGTTGACGGCGAGACTGAGAGCTGGCTTTGGTCATCGGATTTGGTGTGTTCCAGGTAGTTGATGACACATTTCCCAATTTCATGGCCCACCCCTTCGAAGTCCTTCTCAAGGCATTCGACCTGCTGCTTGATCTGGACTAAACCGATGGAAATGATCTCGGTAGCCTGTTTCAAAATCATTTCCAGATCGTTCAGCCTCGGCTCTCCGGATTCGGTCAACTGCTGCGCCTTGTCCAAAAGCTGGCGACATTCGCGTTGTACCTCTTCAACGCGCTCCACTTTGTCCATGTGGCTGATGCTGTCGTGCTCCAAGGCTTCGAGCCGCGTAGTCAACTGCTGAATAGCGCTTTCGAGCCTGTCGGAAGCTTTCGAATCTGCTATGGACGTACGTAGCTTTTGCACAGCATTCTTTGTCGCAAGTCGTAGATCTTTTGTGAGATTCTGCAGCCTGTCTAAATTTTCGATGGCGTCGCGCAGTTTCTCGGCGCTGTCGTTCTCGCTTTCGACCATTTTCTGAACGTCGTACTCCAAAGCATCCAGGCGCTCTCCCACAGGGAGTGTGGCCTCCTGTTTGTAGACGTCCTGTTCCAAAGCTGTGATACGGGCGCTATGCTGTTCGAAGTTCCTCTTGCTCTCATTGGCAATCGCATTGTATTTCTCCTGCACGAGAGCTTTGGCCTCTATCAAGACTTGACCGACTTCGCTGGAGACCGACATGGTGTCTAGCCGGGTACGCAAGGTGTCTTCCTGGTTCTTCAATGATGCTTGCTCCGTCCTGATGCGCTTTTCCAAGCTATTGATGTGATCGTGCAATTGGCGCTTCTGTGCGTCGAGCTTTTTATCAAGGAGATGTTCCTGGTCCAGCAGACGCTTGAGTTCCCGCGAAACCTCCGCTTTCACCGTTGATTCCTTCCCCAGCGAACGTCCAGCCATACTCTCCCCTCGACCGAGTTCACCGGCATCGAGGCGTGCTCGAACACTTTCCAGCGAGTAACGGATGACCTTGACGTGCCGTTCGAGTTCTTCGATGCGATTGTCGAAGGCGGCAAGGCTACTTTGAAAGGTGTCGAAGCGCAATGCGAGGCCGTCGAATAAGCCCTGTAAACCGCCGATGGCCGAAACTCCGAGCTGCAACTTATCCAGAATGGACTGACAAGAAAGATACCCTTTATTGGTGGATTCGGCAGCCTTATACAGCAACCTGATGCGGGAGCGGTTTTCAGCCACGGCCGCTTCTTGTTGTGTCATGCGGTGATTCAAGTCTCGAATCTGTCCCCTGAGGTCCTCAAAGGATTTTGCACACCACGCCCCCATCACGTTGACGTGCGCCGAGACGGTCTTGAGCAGCTTGTCGTGCAATAGCCCTTTATCGCCCAAAGCCTTGTACCACAGTGAGGCTCTGGAAGATATGGCTGCGATACGGTCCTTGACTTCGTGCAGGTTGGACATGGAGGTTGAGTTCGCGGTCGCGGCGGGACGACTGGGAATGGCTGAAACTCGCTGCGGTTTTTGTATCAGTCGCCTGCCGACACGAGTGTTTAAGGCACCCAGTATAACCAGGGTTGCGGTTGCATATGGGATCCAGATCACCTTGAAGACGTTGAGTGATTTCCATCGCCAGAGGTGGTCTAGATTGAAAGGACAGCGGAGACAATAAGCGACTTAGCAACTCCCGCCTGAGTCGATCATCAAACTCACCGCAAGCGCTACGTATCCTCCCCAATACCTCTTCCCCATATCCGAATAACATCAGACAACTCAAGATGACACATATTGCTTTCGAGCTTGCGCTGTACTGGTGGATGTCAGGGTCTTGTCTGACGGCTGTTGTTGCCGCGGCTGGTCTTTGCGGGTGCGTTTGTTCGGAAGGAGCTTGGACTATGCGATAGTAGCGAGAGATACCGAAGAAGCTCGTCAACCATAGAACGACACGGGTTCATCGAAAACGCAACATCACCTACACTCGCTGGTCTCGGTTTGGCTGTCTCCCACTGTTCTGCCTTCAGAAAGTCGCTTTCCCGGAGCTCGGCCGTCTCCTTGGGTTCCGGTGTTTGCCTCCATCATGACAAGTTGAGAGAAGGACGAGAAGGAAGCGGGTTTGACAAGAATGCTGGAGGCCTCACCGAGATCGCCTCTGCGGCGTTGCCGCCTTTCCCTTTCCGACGGCGGATCGATCCTGCGTGTGCGGCGTACTTCCGAAATCGGGAGGAGACGGGCGATGAAGGATTGATGTTGCGGTATCAAGAAGGCGTGGAGGTGTAGGGAATGTCGGAGAATGGAAAGATCTAGCAGAGTGATCCACAGCAACAAGACAATGGGTTCACCTCCTATTGACTGATGCACCTTGAAACGGCGCGGGAGCAAATATGATTTCTCGCCTTCTTGCTGCTAAGGGATGAGTTTCGGGCAATCTGGCACGAGGGCAACATAACTGGATCAACGATACCCAGGCATCAGACATCTATCGGTAAAGAGTGTGAAGGTGAAGAGCGTTACTGCTGTATTTTCTGTGACGCGACTGAGCGATAAAAGGGTACGGCGGCAGGTTATCGCCACATCAGCTGACTGCATCTCCGTTCATAGAGAGACTCACACATAAGACCCCTCAGCAAGAACCGTGTCCGCGGAGGGGCCCTTGTCTCGAGTGAGATTACACGTTCAGTGGCGTCAACGCGTCACTTGATCGCGTGCAAGCTGGACTAAATCGCTACCCTATGCTGAGTGAGATACATCTTCATGCTCTAGCTCGCTCAGACCTAACTCGAGGGATATCCTCCCCAGATATAAGCAACCACAGAGATGCTTGACCTCCGTTATGCCTCCCTATACCAGTAATCTACTTTCCACGCTTCTCCACAAAGCAATGAGTCGATCCTTCAGCATGCCTAGTACGTCCTGCGCTCAACTTCTCCTGACCTTTCCGTAACTACCTCCATCTGCAGACATACTTCGCGGGACACACACTGCCCCGAGTGCGTGGTCAGGTTCGAGCTCGGACAGTGCGTGGTTCAATCATAGTACTCAAGGCGACCCTTTGACTGATTCCAGGTACATGCTTCGTAGCTTCTCCCTCTTCACCCGATACCACTACAACCTCCTCGCCCACCGGATCCTCGACTAATATTTCGGGTAAGTTCATCTCTTGGACTCGACGAGAAGATTCTGACCCATTGCGTTCGACAGTCCACCATTCCAGCCATCATACCTCTTCTCCAAAACGGCCTTCCCCCATGCCGATCGAGCGCGAGACGCGTTCTATAGGTCCCATTCCGCTCTACACTCCGGGAAGTCCTTGCAGGCAGACGTCGTCATGGCTCTCTTTCAACTCGTCATTATTGAGCGACAGCGCTCCGACGCCTCCGACGCCTCGACCCCTCCCGCGAAAGACGTCGAGGCTACAGGACCTGAATACCCCGAGACTGCGGCGGATTATGCACGGCGACTTCCCCATGAAAGTACACTCTTCCCTGATCGGACTGAAAGTATACGGCTGGCTGCAAAGAAAGGCAGGATGGGACGAGCGTGAGCCGCCGGTACAGGTCTACAAGAATTCACAGTATCTTGCGCCCAAGGATTGGTCGGATTCGCTGAAGCGGAGACACGGACACAACGTCACAAGTTGATTAGCTACAGTAGCTATTCTATACCTATGATAGCTCCCTATAGTGATACAACACTATGCGATTAAGCGCCGTCAACGGACGGCACATTATGCAGCACCTGCAGCACCTACGTGGGCGGAATCGTCAGGTGTGTTCCGTTGTCGATGTTGCGAGGCAGGTCTGGAAACACATTTGAAACGCCGCGACTCTTTCCTCGATTTACTAGACGTGATAGGTGATGAAGGACCAATCTCTGGACAGAAAGGCACCCCACCTGACAGTTAAGATAGGGCGCTTCGATTCTGGAATCTATGCATGTGTCATTCATCCACGCCAACAACACTTGTCATATGTCTATGGTAGGACCCAACAATTGATCTAATGATACAGCGACTTTTGCTATTCGTGACGATTAATCTGCAAAGTCAACCATGTCAGACTATGGTCTTCTCTTGCTGTTCACCCAACTACTTACCGACATCCATCTCGGTTACCTCGGGCTCCATGTTTGCGTCAGCCTTCTCTTCCTTGGGTGCCTCCGCCGGAGGAGGAACCTCGGTCTTGGGCTTAGGCTTGGGCTTGTTCATGATGGCGGCAGAAGAGAACTGAACGTCATCACGTCGCTTGTAGATCTCGGCGGTGGTGATGACCGGGTTGACGTTCTTGGGCTTTTCACTCTGTCGGATGAGGTTGTCCTCAAGCCACTGCTTGTTGGTCGCGCACTTCTCGATGACCTGGGTTCGGTCGGCCTCCTCGATGTGCGAGTACTTTTCGTCGTTGCCCTGGGCCAAGCTCATGAAGTTGTCGATCACTTCTCGCAGCGAAGCGGCAGCCTTGGCCCGGTCCTCTCCTTCTCTCCACCTGAAGGCGATCGGGTCACCCAACTTCTTGAGTTCATCGAGTTTACTGACGTAGGCCGACTTGGTCGCATCTTCACCTTCATCGCTGTATAGCCAGTCCTCGGCATCCTGGGTAGCTTTCAGGAGGGCATCCTTCTCGGACTGCTGGGCGAAAGCGGCGTATCGACCGTCGAGCTTGCTTCGCATCTCGTACACGTACTCCTCAAGAGCGTTCTTTCGGTCCTCCGTCTCCATAACCAGCTTGTCGTCGGCGTGCATCTTGCCCTCGTTCTCCTGGAAGGTGTTTCGGACTTCCTCGGTCAGACCAGTGAAACCGCTAACGAGCTTGAGCGAGTCCTTTCGCCTGATCTTCTTGACCTTTCGGGTCTCCTCCTTCTTCTCCTCGCCCTCGCCAACGGTGTAAGTCTCTTCCTCTTCGACTTCTTCGACAGTGTAGGCCTCTTCAAAGTTCAAGATGCCGTGCAGGTTCATGCGGGCCTTGACCTTGACGGTAGCATAGTCAGCGTCGGCGGGCTTGGAGACACCCTTGATGGCAACTCGGCCGATCCACGGGTTGATACCCTTGGGGATCTGGGCATCCTCGGTATACGAAGCTTCCAAGTCGAAGGGCCCGGCTCGGTGGAAGGTCAAGATCTTGGTGGACGGAATGGCGTTACCCTTGGGGAAGACAACGAGCTCGGTGTCTTCATCCGGGTTACCAGCTTCCTTCTCCCAGGTGACCTTGACGGGGTAAGCGGTCATGTCGTAGACGTTGAATTCACGGACTCGGAAGACGGGCGACAGGCTGGCGCACGCAAAGGTGGCACCTCGGCAGATGGCTTCGTCCTGGTTCAAAGTGGTGTTCAGGCCCTTTCCGCCGAACCACTTTTGGATTCGCTCCTTGATGGAGGGAATTCGAGTGCATCCACCGACGAGCTCGATGGCGTCAATCTGCTCGATGGTGAGGCCAGAGTCCTTCAAGGCAGCCTCAAGGGGAACGGTGACTCGGTCGAGCAAGTGAGAGACCATCTGTTCAAAGTCTTCTCGCTTCAACGACGAGGCGGCGTCGACATCGTTCATGATGGATTCAACGTTCAAAGGTGCTTCCGCGTTGGCGGAAAGGACCTTCTTCATTCGTTCGCAGCCAGTGATGAGTCGGAAGACAGCCTTGGGGTTGCTCATGACGTCGATCTTGTACTTGGTCTTGAACTCGTTGGCGAAATGCTGCACCAAGGCGTAGTCAAAGTCACGACCACCAAAGTGTCGGTCGTAGGCGGTACCTTTGGTGACCAACTGTCCCTTTGAGAAGGCAACGACGGCAACCGAGTAGTCCGAGTGACCAATGTCGACAAACATGACGTTTCGGGCAGTCTCCGGTGTCTCGGGCAGGTCGGACTTGGTGATTCCGTAACCGAGAGCGACGGCGGTGTGATCGTTGATCAATCGCAGGGCATTCAGACCGGCGATCTGAGCAGCATCCAGGAGCGCTCGTCGTTGGACATCGGTAAACCAACCGGGGATGGCGATCACAACGTCCGAGACAACCTGGTTAAGCTCGGCGGCGGCAGTGTCCCGCAACTTGGCAAGGTACATGGCCACGAGCTGGGTAGCGGAAAATTCGGCGGTCTCACCAAGGTACTTGACCTTGATGCCGACGGTGCCGTTGACATCGATAAGCTCAGCGTTGATGAACTTCTTTTCGATTTCCTGGACCTCGGGGTCGCTCAAGGTTCGGCCGATCAATCGCTTCAAAGACCCAATGGTGTTCTTGAAGTTGGAGGTCTCGGCCGTCTTGGCGGGTTCACCGATGAGTCGTTGTCGAGGGGTGAACGAGACCAAGGATGGGGTGGCCAGGTTGGAGACTTCGTTGGCGATGACATCGATACCCCTTCGTCGCGCTACACCAATCCTACGCAAGGTGTCAATACGGGCTGCTGCACAGGAAACGGACGGGACTCACTTGGATGCGAGGTTTCCCAAATCAATACCAACAACAGCCATCTTGGATTATTATGTCTATTAACGAGTTCGAACTGAATCAACGGGTCGAGCTACCTGTAGAATGAATACGAACGTCAGCATTCTGTCACCATACGCTGTACTGCAAGGAGGGAGGGTCACAGGTCGAGAACTCACAAAAGCGTCTTTTTGTTCGTGCGTAAGGTTGACGACTGTGATAGAGCGTCCAACTAACTTTTGGGTAAGGACGAAGAATGTGAAGAGTTGTATAAGACCAACGTCCTTTTGTGGCCGAAGGCGGTCAAGCAACTTGAACTTTTCACGAAGTTGCTCGAAGTCTGGGCGCGCCCTGTTCAGAGTTGGCCACTCGCAAGGAAGCCGTGAAGGAATGCTTAGTCAGCTGATCAGCTGATCCCATCTTCGGCTCATGGTCCGACCGCGTTGCCGTAGATCGTCATACGATAGCAACTTGGTTGATGCTGCTACTCTGGTGGAGAAGTGCCCTTCGCCGTAGCACATAGACCCTAGCCAACTCCTCCAAACAAAACTGTGAAAATGGTCCGTATTCTACGTCCAGACTGGTCCCAGTCAAGCTGAAGATGAATCGTGTCCAATCGTTCAGAGCTCTCAACAGTACCTCGACATCTCGTATGTGTCTACGCTCCGGTCTCTAGAACAGCTCCGCGTGTCATTGCAATCACCAACATGACATATCCACAGATCCGTCCTCGCGGGAGGCTACCACCATCCCTTGCTACGAAACTACCAAGCTCGCGGCAGAACCCTGAACAAGGACATGCTCATGTATCCCATCTTTATCACGGACGATCCTGATGCCGAAGTCGATATTCCGACGTTACCGGGGCAGAAGCGATGGGGGATCAACCGTCTTGAGGGGTTCCTTAGGCCTTTGATCGAGAAGGGTTTGCGAAGTGTGATCCTATTCGGAGTTCCCATGGAATTGGAAAAGGTGCGTCTTGGCACAGTGTCGTATTTACCCGCCTTGTCATGACTCATCACGGACTCCAGGACGAATGCGCAACGCACGCCGATTCAGACGTGACCCCTGTCATTCAAGCACTCAAACTCCTTTCCAAGCTTTTCCCCCGACTTCTCCTCGCCGCCGATGTCTGCCTGTGCGAATACACCAACCACGGCCACTGCGGCGTACCGTCTTCCTACACGCAAAACGGCAAACAAGTGGTCAAGACTCACGGGAACGGTGTCTTTTCGGACGCGAACCCCCTCGTCGACTCTACCACGCTGCCGCAGTCCAATTCTGCGAGCACCGCTGAATCCGCACACACAGCTTCCGCGCACTCGAAAACGACATCATCCACCGCAGCTCCCAACTACCTCAACGGCGCGCCTCACCTTGACCCTACCGCTTCTGCGAACCGTATCGCCGAGGTCGCGCTCGCGTACGCGAAGGCCGGTGCCCACATCGTAGCACCTAGTGACATGATGGACGGCCGTATCAAGGCGATCAAGGTGAAGCTTATCGAAGAAGGCTATGCGAATCGATGCGGTGTGATGAGTTACTCGGCAAAGTTTGCGAGTGGCTTGTACGGGCCCTTCAGGTGAGTCCAGTTCGGTGACGGATGATCGGCTTGAACACTGACGTTTTCTGTGTGTAGGGATGCTGCTGGAAGCGCGCCTATGGCGGGAGACCGAAAGTGCTACCAGCTGCCGCCTTTCGCCAAAGGTCTTGCACGAAGAGCTATCGTATGGCATTTCATTACTCGCCATAGCTCTAAAATTAACGCATTGCCTCGGTTTATAGAACCGAGATGCACTGGAAGGCGCAGATTTCCTCATGGTAAAACCGGCTCTGCCATACCTCGACGTCATCCAAGACTGCGCGACCCTTCAACCCGACATCCCTACGGCTTGTTACCAAGTATCAGGAGAATACGCGATGATCTATGCGGGCGCGCAAGCGGGAATATATGATCTCAGGCAGATGGCAGAGGAGACTGTTGGCAGCATGATCCGGGCCGGTAAGTCCATAGGGGATGCTCAGTGATGGCGGGATCACTTATTGGCTGTTCATTGCAGGTGCAAGTATCATCTTGACCTACTTTACCCCTCAATTCCTTGACTGGCTGGAGTCTGAACCTTTGCCGCATTAAAGATGTTCAGCAAGGCGATGCGATTGCAATCGCGAATCAAAAGCGGACTCCCCGGGCAGGAGTATCCGCCATTTTGGCGAAAGTTGTATGCCAAACGACGAAAGCTCAAGATTCAAGATTATATCTATACATTACCGGTCATAAATACCACTATAATGCCATTCACCCTTTCTACCTTGTCCAGCCTGCGCTTGAGCATTCTGGATATCTTCTAGCGTTATATCACTTGTCAAACACAGACTTCTGAATATACCATCTTCCCGTTGAAACAATTCCATCGGCGTTGCATATTCCTGCAAAGTCCCGGCGTCCATGACAAGGATCTTGTCAAAGGACAGGATCGTGCGCAGCCTGTGCGCTATGCACAAGATGGTCTTATTGCTGAATTCCCGTCGGATTGTTTCTTGGATCTTGGCATCGGTAGCAGCGTCTGTCGAGGCGGTCGCTTCATCCAGGATGATTATTCGAGAGTCTTTAACTAAAGCCCTCGCCAGCGATAATAGTGCCCGTTCACCGACACTCAGGTTTTGTCCTTCGCTCTCCACCGGAGTCTCGAGGTTGAACCTTGTTCTCGAGGAGCTACCCTCTTCGTTCCTGAGCTTTTCGTCCGCCGGAGTGTCCAGCAGTGCGGCCTTGCGCATTGCATCGAGAAGGTGAGCATCGGTATGCCTGTCGAAGGGATCAAGATTGCTTCTGATTGTGCCTGAGAACAGCAGAGGCTCTTGCGGAATGAGTGAAAGTCTTGATCTGAGGGTCCTCAAGCCGATGCTGGCAATGTCCATTCCATCGATCTCGATAATTCCGGAATCCAATCTGTTGAGCGAGACGTGAGTATCGACCCCGACCGCGGGATCAAGCGATACCCACTCCACTAATCTGAAAAGCACTTGCGTCAAAGAGCTCTTTCCTGCGCCCGTGCGTCCTATAACACCGATTCTGGCGTTCGCCTCGACGTGCAAGTCGCTGAGACAATCATGGGATCAACGGACAGGCCATCATATCGCAGCTGACCACTCACATTTCTTTAAGAACAGCGGGAAGCCCTTTCCGATATGACATGACGACGTTCTTGAACATGATATTACCATGCGCAGGCCATGACTCAACCGGATCAGCTTTCTCAATGACATGTGGGCGTTCTTGTGGTAATTTCTCGGAAGAGTAGTATAGGATTCTTTCCACAGCCTGTATTGAGCAGCGATGGGTTAGAGAGCCGGATGTCATACGTACATGAACGCCTACACTCATGTTATTCTCCAACTCAGCGCTCTGCCTTGTCATCATGCCAAACATTTGGACGAGAGATGTTAGGTCTGGTGTAAAGCAGGATAAGAACGGAACGCCCATCTTCGTTGGCACACTCACAAGTCAAGGTGAGACCTATTTGTGAGGGGGAAAGCCTCGTATTGCAAGCACTCATAATCGCGACGCAAAATATCAAGATTGCTCCACAGAAATCAAGTCGAATGGCAAGCCATCGTTGATTGGCAGTAGTCAGCAGGCTGTCCGCGGAAGAGTATATAGATTCAGCATGAATGGCGTAACGCAGGAGAAATCAAATACCCACTATGCTCTGTTTTCGAGATCCACGTACTCGTCATTTGCTTTCTCGAATCTTTCGACGACGTTGTAAGCGCGAATAGTTGATGAGCCCGAGAGGCTACGGCATGAAATCAGAATTCCTGACGTATAGGTCTAGGAAGACTTCACTTACCTTTCCCCGAAGTGCGAATAGAGAAGAGATCGCAAGATGGAGTCCAGTCGCTTGACTTCCCGAGCACTGGCACGATAGAACATGGCAAAGTAGGCATACCCCAACAAGACCACAGCTACGACAGGAAGGAAGTAATGGAGAAAGACGGTGATAATGACGACACTGCAAACGCACACTTCAGAACCGCCACGTGTTGAAGTCGAAGCATCTTGCTTACCTTCCAATAACCGATGTGATTGTCATGAGGAACATCCGAAGGCTGTCACTCAGGTTTGAATCGATAGTGTCAATATCCTTTCCGTATACCGACATAATCCGGCCAACAGGTGTGATTGATAGATATGACATGGGCGTATGAAAGAGGCGATGCAAGGAATTGCTGTAGAGCGTACGTGAGGCAAAGTAGGCTAGTATACCGATGGCGGCTCCCAAGGCGAAAGTGAAGAAGGCTTGTGCGCAACCTAGGGCAGCATAGACGCCCATATAAAAATTCTGGCTCTTGTCGAACTGGTTCTCTTGCCAGTATGTGATCCAAAGCATCGAAAGGATGTTGCAGCCCTGCATCAAGACCGCAGCGATTATTGTCAGAGGTGCGGTGATCTCGGCTTGGCCTGCTCGCAAGTACTGCATGTAGACATTCAAGCCAACCTTTTGCAAGGAGGATTGAGCGAAGGCGGGAGACAGTTAATATCTAAAGTGGACTCACGGAGCCAGTCTTTCTGACTTCCCCCTTCATAAGGCGTCCTTCGAGCTTCCCTGTGCCCGCCGCTTTGCCCATCATCTCCTTCGTGACTTTCTGGCCTCTCACGGGTCTCGTAAGCGATTCCAACGATTTGCCCTCTCGAACCTCTTCCTGCTCCACCTGCTCCACCTGCTCCTCTTCCTGACCACCATACTCTTGGACAAGCTTTTTAAAGGATCCGTCGTGTCGCATCAATTCGGCGTAAGTACCTTGTTCCACGAATTTGCCGTTATCCATAGAGTAGATATAGTCGATCCGCTTCGAAAGCATATGCAGTGCATGTGTAACCAGGATGACTGTCTTGCCATTTGCTTTCAGGCCGAGAATAGCTTCTTCGAAGAGATGCAAACCGACGTGCGCATCGACAGCGCTGAGAGGATCGTCCAGTAAGATGATGTCCGCGTCGCTGTATAGGGCTCTTGCGATGTTCAGGCGACTCTTCTGCCCTCCGCTGAGCGTCACCCCTCTCTCCCCGAGCTCGGTATTGTCGCCATCGGCAAACAGTTCGAGGTCAGATGGCAGAGCGGCGGCTTTCACCGCCCGCCAGTACCGATCCTCCTCGAATGGCGTGCCGAACAGGATGTTTTCCCTCACAGTGAGATTCTGGATCCAAGCGTTCTGCTGGCAGTACCCTAAAGATCCAGCAAATGTGACTTTACCGCTGATTCGATCCATTTCCCCAACTAGGGCACTGAGAAGGGACGATTTTCCGCTTCCGATCTATTTCCGAGATTTCATAAAGGATGTGAGAAACACCCTGCAGTAGCGCTTCCCCAGACTCACTGGGCCAATAATCGCAACAAGCTGACCTTTTGGAATCATCAAGTTGACATTCTCGAGCCGAAAGGGCTTTGTATCAGAGTCCCTTCGAGGTGTGTTGACTGAATCATCGGATGCCTTCTTCGGTTCGATGGATTTACTGGTCTTCGCAGCGACGGCTACTTCTCCAGCCACCCACTCAAATGTTGCGTCTTCGATCTTGATGGCCACATCGAGGTGATAATCTATGTTCACTTTATGGACGCATGTGTCGGCCTGGAAGAATTCGCCTAGTCGTTCGACGGCAGTCTGTGCATCCGCCAGACTTGATAAGGCGCGAGGGAGGAACATCACTATTACAGGCAAAGGAAAATCAGGACGCTACTTCTTTCCTTCGAGGGTTGTCTGAAACTTACGGGGTTGTCGGAGGAGCATGAAATAGCTCAAACTGGTAAAAATCACGGCAGGATCCACCTTGTTTCCGCCGCCTAAAATATACGCCGCAAAGCTCACGACAGAAGCCAGTATTGGAACAGAGAACGCGAGAGCTTGATTCGCAGCGCGGATGATCATGATGCTTCTGACTCCCTTTAGCTCGTTGCCTCTGATCATGGCAAGCCCTGAAACACAAGGGCAATGCTTAGCAAAAGAGTCTCCCCCGCGGAAAAGACGCACAGACTCACGCTTCAAGAACGGGATTTCGTACGTAAACTGCTTTATAATCGCCATCGACGATAGGAGCTCCTGCAAAAGCTTTGACCTCCCGTCGGTCCATTTCTAGGCGCAATCGAAGATGAGTGAAGGCCACAGATATCCCTCGTGAAGTTGCTTACCATTGAGCTTTGGCGCACTTTGAAAGAGAGTTTCATGAACCAGGTTTGAAGGGGAGTCAGGATCACAAATAGCGACATCCCAACCAGGGCAGAGGGACCGATCTGCGTTCCAGCGAGCATGTCAGCGGAACCGCTCAATAAGGGTTATAGCGTTGCTCACTTGCACGATCAACAAGATCATCGTAACGATCAACTGTATCGGAGCTGTCCAGATTGCGTGGAACCACTGGCAGCAATAATCAATCCTGGAAATATCCGAACTGAGGTGACTAAGGATTTTGCCTTGCCTATCAGGAACCGGAGGTCAGGGGAATTCGTTAAAAATGGTGTAGCGCACTGACGAATGTTTTGCCCTCGAGCTAGGACTGAGCGCCATGCTGCGCTTGAAGGTTGCAGATATCAAGGCTGCTCGAGCCATCACACCGGACGCCATCGAGCGGAAGAAAAACTAGGACGATAGGTTGAGTTCGGGTGACCTGGAATGGCACAGGGTGGGCACTCCGACTAACCTGATGCTGACAGACCGATGCCAGGAGCGTCAGGAAGAACAGCCCAATAGCATATCCCACGCCGCGACCAATGTCTGGCCCTTTGACGCCTTGTGCGTGGGCGTCATACACTGTCAAGGCGATACGCGAGTCAACCTGTTGGAGTCTCCGTGGAGACCCCCGGACCAGACTGACCTTCTCTCGAAAAGGTGATAAGCGCCTTTGTGAGCAGCGGAGCCATCAGTTGCGCCGTATCTCCGACAACCTTGAAAATACCTCCAGCCCAGAACCCGGTCAAAGTGTCGTTCAGGCTCATCACGATGCTCGCTTGTCGTCGACCGGACACCTGTCGCCAATCTTCTTCGAGAGCCTGGAGTTCTTGAGCTCTCGTACGGTGAGCGGTACCTAGTGGTCTCGTCAGGAGAGTATGCCGCCGGGAATGCACAGCAAGCTCTGCTTGCCATTTCAGACGCTGATATCGGGAAGGTGGAACGGGTACCACAGGGTCGACTAGCTTCGCATTGTACTCCTTCGCAGCGACTTCCCTCTTCGCATACGCCTTCATAAACTTCTCGCCAAGCGGCCCAGCTTCCCGACTCTTGTCCATTTTCCATAGGTCTGTCGCCATCAGCGGACGCTGATATCCCAAAGTCATGAGCGGGGTGACCCATGTATACGTAAGTTGGCTGAAAAGTGATGCTTGGGCGAGCGGGATCTCGGGAGCTTCGTCCAAGGTTGACGGAGGTGGCGGAGGACCGTTCTTCGGTCTCCACAGCTGATACCATCTATTCCGTTTCTTGCCTTGCGCCTGCGCCCCGCTGAAATCCTGGATATCTCTCAAGCGATTATGCTGTTGCGGTCGATCTTCGGACGATGTCTTCTCCCCGAAAGAGCGTTTCTCGTCGATCAACGTTGGGTCCAGTCCGTTCGCTTCATCTTCCGTCCTTATCCCGGACTTTGCTTCTACAGAGATCTTGAATGCTTGTTGCTGTTCCCCGTCGGCTGCGGTCGTTGCCGTTGCAGTGCTTCCGCCCTCAAAAGGCGTATCGGAAGGGATATCGGGCGGCGCAACCAGAGAAGCCTGAGCGACGCCTATCGGACTGGCAGCTGAGACGGCTGGCGGACCATCTTGCCTGTGTACCATTCTGATTGCGCGTGTGAGCAATCTGCTACGCCGTTTCCACGCTGACTAGCTTACAGCGCGTTATTCTTGACCTTCCGGTATCGGGAGATTCTATATTCTATGATCCGATGTCATCGGGCGGTGCTATGTAGCTGTGTGTGAGATGTTCAGATGATGGACCCTGACGCTTGCCAGCCAACATGGCTCACTATCGTTCCAAATCTGCTCACCGGCAGAAGCACGTCCATATTTCCGGCATCGATCGTCCGCTCAATTTCGGATCAAGCCGACCTGCTGAACCGTAAGGCCTGTCCACCTAGTCTGTTCGTCGTGTTCGAATACGCTATCCCGTCACCTCATCTCCCGCTCAAGGCACCGGCTGCCATCTCGCTATGTCGGACCTTACAGCTCACAAGTTAGACGTAGTGTCGAGCCAGAGCCAGCCGCCCACGAACCTGCTCCCGTATCTCCTCCTCCTTCCCTTGGCGTATCTGGTCTACAACCTCGTCTTCCCGAGTGTCCGCAAAAACTTCAGCACACCACCCACATCGCACACCGAGTCATACAATTACCTTCCGCCAGCGCATCCCTCTTGCTCGCTCTTCCGCAAGTATACGCCCAAGGAGCTCAGCGTGTTTGACGGCAGGGGCTTGGACAAGGATGGGAAGCCTGCCAAGATTTTGTTGGCTATCGAGAGGAGAACGAAGAAACAAGGGGAGGATGGGGTTGTGGGTGAGGTGAGGGAGGAGAGGACAGTGTTCGATGTATCTGCCGGGAGATCCTTCTACGGACCAGGTACGCCGTCTGTTTTTCTTTCCTGTTTGCACTAAACATCTGAACTCACGTATTTGTGTTACGTATTTGTGTTATACAGACGGGCCATATGGGAATTTCGCGGGAAGAGACGCCTCTCGGGGAATGGCGATGCAGTCATTCGAAGAGGGTAAGTTTGCCGTCATGTGGAATGCAGCTTTTCTTTGCTGACGCGGTGTGCATCCTCTAGAAATGTTGACATCCTTGGATAGACCCCTGGATTCGCTTGAGAATCTGTCGAGGAGCGAGATGTGAGTATACGTCAGGGGAAGGAGTACCTTGCCGCTTCTAACATCTGTCCATGCGGATGCCAGTGATAACATGAACGGATGGCACTCGCACTTTTCAAACAAATACATCATCTGCGGCGAATTAGTCGAGGATCCCCAGTTTGCCTCGGATGCATGATGAAATTCGATTATGGTGGTTACAACTGTATGCTCATGGAAGAAGATAACGCTTACACACCAAGACTGCTAGCTAAGTGTAACTAGGAGGAGCATCCATGGGCGGAACATGCTCATGTCGAGGGGTAGCGTCATTACTGTAACTCGGTGGCAAGTCGGGCGTATGATTCCCATTCTGCCCGTGTCGACCTTGCGACGCTTGTCCGTTGGTCGGAGAGTGGGCTGGTGGGGCGAGTATCGGAAGCGGACCGGTTGCATTCACACCTTGAGCCTCCGCCGCCTCGCTTGCCGCAAAGCTTGGCGGAGGATGCAAGTGTTGCCGTGCGGCAGCGTCTGGTTCTCGAGTTTCGGCGGCACCGGGTGTCGCGCCCATGACAGCGGTGTCCGTGGGAAACGCCGGAGGAGAATCCGTGTCGACCTCTATCGAAAGACGCCGATGTGACTGTCGACGGGCTCGATTGCGGGCGTGATGTGGCATAATCGCGTTCGGCAGAGCTGGTAAAGACGGTTCATCAAAGCCGGGCGGCATGTCCTCCTGCGTATCGATGACTCTGGAACCCTCACCGAGACCGAGCCGTTCCATGAGTTGCATCCTGTCCTGTAGCGCGGCGGGATCCAGTTGCGCGAGGTCCATCGTGTCAAGATCACGAGGCATATCCATCACTCCCGATGCTCCTAGACTCTCCACTGCTGCAGGTGGCGGTTGCGAAAAGGTCTCGTAGCCGTCAAATTCTCGCCATGTCGCAAGCTCTCCCGTCAACTGCGTCGGCGGTGGAGTTTGGCGTCCGTTCATACGCGAGGCGCCCATCCCGATGCCCGAGTCTTCCGCACGACCTCGAGCGACTTGTCCTGCAGCGTGAAGCTGCGACTCGTGGAAAGACGGCAGCTCGCCTTCGCCGGGATCTCCATCACTGCTCCGCCTCGCAATGCCAGGCTCTTCGCTGATTGCTTGCATGAATGTCGGAGGGCGTTCATCCCTCGCTGCGGCTTCAAAGGTCGGCAGTTCCGAGTCGACGTTGCCTCCGCCAGATCCACTGGGACCCGCTTCTCCACCCTCGCTCGGACGATACGTGCCGCACTCGCCCACGATATCGACACCTTTGAGACGGTACGCTTGCTGGCGCACCGCGTCTGTCATCGGGTAATCATCGTCTTCCAAGTCTGACGAAACCATCATGGGTGTTTCGTCCTCTTCGATGTGATTGATTGTACCGCTGCCTACTGCTGGATCTCGCCACAAGGCTCGGCGGACCTCGATGTCGCGCAGGATGACAAGTTCGTTCTGTTCCTGTCCGACGAAGCCGGCAATGATCTTGACGAAGAATGACGTATTGTGATACGGTGTATCTTGAGTGATCTCGCCACAAGAATCATGGCCGGGCATTTGTGTAATGTTGGTCAAGGGAGGCAGTTCAAATAGCAGTCGAACGGGCTGCTCCGCAGAGTACCGACATGACTTTCCTGAGCGATGAAGGATGGTGAGGTACTCCTGTTGGCCTTCTTCCACTGGTCGATTCGATGGACCGGCCTCTTGACTTGTCGATACAGCAGAAGCGGTCGGAGTCGTCACCCTTCTCCACCATTCAAGCTTGACTCTGCGCAACGACTTGAGCTTGGTGGTTGCGGCGGATTGCGGGTCCAACTTTGATATCTCAATCCCAACCGGCAGACTTTCGTCGTTACGGGTGTAGGCGCGTGGGGTGACGACTCGTAATCGCATGCCTGCCTCGTCATCGATGGATTCCTCTGTGACGTCTTCTTGTCCGTTCATTGTCGACTTTCCGAAACTGCACTGTGCCAGTTTGGAGGTGCTGTTGTCCTCGTTGTCAAAGGGCGTGAGGTGGATCTCATGCGTTGACCGAATATCTTCATACACGCCGCCGGCTCCAGCTCGTCGACGAAGACTGACGTCCAGTTCCCACTGTACTTCTCCATCCCCCCGTTCGGTCAAATGTAGACACCCAGGAAGATTCGAGCCTTCCAGAGGGAGGTTGAAGCGAAATCCGTCACCGGATGGTGATCTATTCTTCTCCGAGGATCCTTGAGCCGCGACAGAGTAGATAGGGTGCCATGGCGTGTCGTATAAGAGTAAAGGCGAATGGGCAGGGAGCTTATCCGTCAGCCGCAGCCGGATTGATCTGGAAGGGTTGAACGATCAGCAATGCGAAAACGAGGTTGTTCCGTCGACTCACATCGCACTCAGCGCTTGATCTCCCTTCCCGGTCTCCGCAATCCCCTTGACGTAAACTTGTCCCTCGACGGCATCGTGATTCAGGTAGGAAAGCCTGTCGGCGAGCGGCGATACCAGCACTTCGGGCTGCGAAGGGGTGTAACCCGGCGGTGCGGATGGATCTTGCGACATTCCTGGCGCGCGGGATCTTCGAGATGGGGCTAAGATGTCAACTGGAGAGGACAGATGTTGACAGGTTTGGATAGATTCGTAAGATGCCTTTATGATGAATACGAAAGGACAGTCAAGCGAGAAACGAGATAGTGGTGATCGACGGTGAGTAAGACGAGGCGCGCCCGCTACTACCGCTACCAAGTGCTCTCTGTAGCAGCTAGGCCAGCTGACCAGGACCACCGAGGGATTGGAAATCCTCGCTGCATATGCTACCTGCCGGCATGAAAAAGGAGTCAGAGACAACCTTATTGGTTCTATGCTATGCATATGCGTGCGCAAAGATACAACTTGCCAAACCCGACAAACAATGCAGATTATCTATACGAATACCACGCTGTCCACAACCGAATAACCCACAGCCACTCCTCCCTCATCACTCTCCCTGCCCTTTGTGCGCAATAGTGTCCCTGCCCCCCGGTTGACGACACAGCCCTCTTGCTTGTCCGAGAAGAGCGAAACCCCGTAGACGCCCAACTCGCTGACGACTTCCCCTTCGTTCGCAGCCAAGCTTCCGCCTTTGACGAGCAGGTTTCGCAGCCCCTGAGGAGGCTCGATGAGCGACATGAGGATATAACCTTCCTTCTTTGGAGGTTCTCCAAGGACCGTTGGTTCCGCCTCGAGCTGGCGCAAAAACGGCGGGATATCGGTTCGGTAGATGTTGTTCCCGCCGCCTTCACGTTGCGGTTTTAGGACAAATTTCTCGGACTCTTCCATCGCCAGTCGGTACGCCTCTTTCCCCAACTCGGAGTCGTCCATAGGGTACAGACCCGTAAAAGTTTGACGTAATTCTTCGACATCGCGAGACGAGAATTCGTGTTGACCATCCCCACGGAGCAGGAATTCCTCGAGCATTCCTGGCTCCGCCAGAACTTGCTGGACCTTTTTCGCGCCGGCGAGCTGCAGCGCCAGACTGGGGCATTTGATAGCGCTGGAACGCTCGAGCATCAGGCGCGTCGACCACTGTTGTTTTGACGGATAATCGGTAGGTGTGTAGCCTGCCCTGTAGTAGACTAGCGCAATCTCGCTTTCAGGTGAGGAGGGTTGCAAGGGATCCGTGATGAGGAGTTGACGCTTTGGCGAGTCTCCCAGTCGAGCGAATCGAGGAATTTCATCAAAGCTGTGCCGGATCACATGGATTCCATGTCTATCGAGATCCGTGGTAAGACGTGGATATCGAGGGAAACGCCAAAAGACGACTCACGTCTCCAGCAGCTCCCATTCCAACCATCTTTGATCGAATACGTTCCGCTCGCCCTCCTGACAGACAAAGAGTATCTTTGCGTCGTCCTTGCCGTAAGCTTTCCACCCCTCCGCCAAACCGAGCGCAAGTGAGCGAAGGGAGTTGTTTGTCGGGTAGTTGGCGGGATCAGACAAGAGGGCTGAGGTTGCAAAGTAAGTAGTACTGGCTCGAAGGTAGCTGGTAATCCCCGATATCAGCACGAGTAAATTCAAATTGGCATATCATTGACCTACTTGTGTAATTTGCCTGCGAGTTCGCTCAAGGCTCCGAAAGAGGATGAGATGGTGTTGAATTCGACTTGCTTCAGCTGAAGCGGTGCACCTTGTTCCTGAGCCTCGTGTAAGAGGTAGTCTGACCGGAAGAGACCTAGTTGTAAGGGCTGTACGGCAACGAAGACCTCAGCCAGTGTTTACAGCCAGCGATGAAGACGCAACATACCTGCACAAGATCATCCCTACACTCCTTCCAACATCGCCAAAGCTCGCCCTGGAACTCGTCCACCTTGCTTACAACACCGCCCATAACGCGATCCAGAAACTCGACATCCTTGGTGATATTCACGTAAAGCGCGTTGTAGGCCGGTTGTATTCTTACCGCGAGGTCGTAAAGATCTCGCGGGAATGGCGTTGGGCACAGGGAGAGAGGTGCAGGGATCGCGGAAGTCGGAGGATTTGTCGGGGACGGCGGAAGAAGGGTAAAGCCGCGGGAAAGGGCATAGGTCGATGCGAGGAGGAGGAGTTTCGCTTGTTGCTCCTGCGTCAGTGCGGGTGGCCAGGGTGGAAGCAAAGATGTGCTCGACATTCTTAATGGCGGTCCCCAGTGCTCTATGCTCTATGCCCCTTGTCCTGGTTATTTTAGGTAGATGCTGTTGAGTGCGCCGGGGACTCGCGTCCGAACTGAATTGCTAATCGGCGCGTGCTTCATTTCGCTCCCGCGAATTCATCATCACGCAACCAAAGCTCAGTGAGGAATTCAAGCTGGAATTCACAAGTCAGTATCGTATCGACAGCCGCATCGTCCCAGCGATATCTGTTGAAGGTTCCTGTTGGTGCCGTCCGACGTTTCAGAAACACTCCGCATGGACGACTGCGAGAGGGCAGATCACGTTGGAACGGACTTTCGACCCGCACATGATTCACATTGCCAGCCGGAACCCGTGGAAGAGGTGATGGCATGATCGGCATCCTTTCCACATTGACTTCAACATCTCATACCGGCTGCGGCGTATGCGGATCGAGGAATAAATCAGTCACCTGATCCTCTTTTGTATCGGCAGGATGAAGGTGAGTTCACCGCGTTGACCGTTACCCCTATCCAGAACGTTCAACTTACGTCGCGACACAGCGCAGTCTCCCGTCAACTTCGTCGAACAAGCGTCAGAGGCAAGATGCATTTAACGATGCCTCGGCATTCGCGTGTTCAACGACGCCGCGGAGACAGGCGGACGCATCGGTAGAAGGAGGAATGCCACCATTTCAAAATGCGGCAACGAGCAATGCCCCATCGTCAAAACCCTCGACAACACTGCTCAGCCACGTGAACCCACACAGCAGACCTCATTCCGCAAAACCGCAGGGGATCATGGCCTTTTCACCATTGTCGCGACTGGATCGAACGGCCGGCCGGAATGACCCGCAGACTCCCTCCAAAATGCCTAGACTTGCTTCCCCTGGCCTACCGGTTTCAACAGGTTTTGCACTTCCTCAACCGCCGGGCAGCACATCAGTGATGCGGGCTCAGCATGGGCCGCTCGAGAAGACCTCGATCACAGCGTCAAAGGCGATCGTCGGATTCTCACCTCTGCAGAGCGTCGTGTCGCCTCTGTCGAGATTAGGCGGGATAGGAGGAGGTTTGACGGCTGGAGCGAGTTCACCGTCAAGCAATGTCGCAAAGAAGAGAACGATGCGTCCGATCGGACAGCCTGTCTTGGTTGCCACCAGTCCCTCGTCGACAGCCTTGACGCGTCGCAAAGCGCAGGAAAGACCATTACATGTCGGCCTCCCTGCGATGCCGAATCGCAATGAATTTGCAATGTACGACGAGGGCCAGTCTCCGTTGGGCGAGTCCGTGGGAGGTTCCGCGGATGGATTGTCAGGTCATGATGTATCGCCCGTCAAAGGCAAACTGAACGAGTAGGTCTGCAATTGCTTGGATGCCGCTCAAGCTGACCTTTCGATAACTCAGTGACCGGAATTCCCTAACGCGCTACCTGAATCGGTTGATCTCCAGGCAACAAGCTTCTTCTTCCCTGTTTCTTGCCAACTTGTCCCTGTCGAGCTCGAATCAGTCGAACCATCGGACAGCTTCGAAGACGAAAGTCGAGAGTCACAGCCTGCAGACGAACGGCAGAGCTAGATTCGACATCTTTGCCACGGCAGACATGGTCGTTACGGTGCGAAAGCCATTACTGCCAGTTCAGCACGCTTCGCCGATCTTCGAGTGTCGTGTACAAAGCATGAACCGCAATTTGTCGCTCAGCGATCAGACGAATAACTCCTCGGATCAGCTCCTCATCTCATTCAACGGTTCAGCGCAATCCGGCACAAACTTCCAGGGGAGCATAGAACCCAACCGACTTGCAAAGACGATGCAGCAATTACAGACGCGTTCGGAGCCGGGACGCGCATCAAAGGAGATCGTTGCGGGGATATGGGCGCCATGGCATGAGGTGGTATTGGATGCGAGCGCAGGGGATGCTATGCCGGAGGCAGTTTTACTTTGCTCGAGGTTTGTGATTATGGAGGCGTAGGGCAGAACGAGTCGACGAGGATGTCGATATTCTAGATGCATGCGCTGAGCATTGCGTGTGCTGGGCAGCGCGCTTGAACTTTACATAAGGGGGCATAAGGTATTATCCCATGACAGGTAGGTTGATCAGCCAACTCGGTGTCGTGCCAAACCGCAAGATTACTTGAGGCTAGCTACAGGATAGATCGACTTGATAGAATAGAGTACGGCCTTGTTGACTTTGTGCAAGGGATTTGACGATCTGATAGATCGGAGTGACGTCAGATCACGGCTGCCTGCCTGCGTGCTGCTTAGCCTGCGCATCTCCGGCAAATTATTTCATTCTTCATTGCAGCAGCCAGAGAGCAGCCAGTGTCGCACGATTAGCTGCAGAACCTCAGATATATACACACCTGGAAGACTACAGTATCCAGAGGAAATCGCGAAGAGATGAAATCAACAGGGATGGCCGAACAAAGTAACATCGAATCTCAGGGTGCCAACATCAAGACTCCCGTCGCAAGCCTCGACAAAGATGGCATGGTCAAGACCGGGCTGAAGCAGGAGCTTGCACATTACAAGGAGCAGCAAAAGGCCGGAAAGGCGGAGAAAAGGGGCGAGGATTCGGCTTGTACTGAACAGCAAGTCGTCGAAGATGAGGACAGTGTCAAGGGCGATCCGGCAGAGTACAACTCGGACCTGAGTGCTTGGAATTGGTGGAATAATGCGAGGATTCTGGCAGGCGAGTTTCTTTCCCAGAGCTGCGTGGCGCTGAGCTAATCGTCCAGTGCAGCGGGCACATGTCTCCGAAACCTGGCAGATGCCGTGTCGGTGCCATATCACTATCGGCAATATTCCTCCGACCGGTATTCGGTTTACCTCAATGACTTGGGCAATGACGAAAACGGCCAGCCGATCCCGACATTACGAATCCTGATATACCTTCCTACCAAGGGGCGGAATGAAGCGGTCTCGGGAACGGTAGAGGAAGGCGAGGAATTGGGAAAGATGCGGAAAAGAGGTGTTCTGGTGCATTTGGCCGGCGGAGGGTTCACCATGTGAGTATTCAAGGCTTTCTCGTGATGTCTCCACTCATCCTTCCCCGACASGTGTCGGCCCGAGAACGAGGGACGTCTCTGTCGTACGCTGTGCGACTCGCTCTCATGTATCGTCATTTCGCCCGACTATATCAAAGCTCCGCATCACCCGTTCCCAGCCGCTCTGAATCAGTGTCATGCACTTCTTCGTTGGATAGCGGACCCCGCCGGCCTCATGACTTTCCTCGAGACTCAAGGACCGCCGAGCGCAAAGACGTTCATTCCC
>BCHV01000035.1:0-47878 GCA_001599735.1 Naganishia albida
CTCTGCTCGTGGTATTTTCGCTTCGCTCGAGAGGTATTCTCGCCACGCTCGAGAGGTATTCTCGCCACGCTCGAGAGGTATCCTCGCTTCGCTCGAGAGGTATCCTCGCTTCGCTCGTGGTATTCTCGCTCTGCTCGTGGTATTCTCGCTTCGCTCGTGGTATTCTCGCTTCGCTCGTGGTGTTCTCGCTTCGCTCGACGAAGGCATCCTCGCTCCGCTCGAGGGAGTGTCTGCAACGCTGTAAGGATTCTCGCGCGGCCTACGCCGCACTCGGGAAGGAGCCCTCGCTGCGCTCGACGAGACACTTTTTTCTCGCTTCGCTCGAGTTTTTCTCGCCGCGCTCGACGAGACACTTGATCCTCGCTTCGCCCGGGCGACACCCTCTCCTCGCTCCGCTCGGCGCTCCTCGCGTGCACTCACCTAATATCCCCATATCATACAACTTGTCCAACATCTCGCCCTCCCTCCTCCCCCTCCACGGATCATTCGCCGGCAACAAACTCAACCGATGGACCGCGCTCCGCAGCTGGCCACACAGCTTGTTGTATTTATGATAGTCTTCCCGGTCCTGGATGTGGTACCGCCGCATGACCTTGGTCTCGCGGAGTGAGGCATCTTGTTTCCACTGGTGGGGCGGGGTGGGGTGAGCGCGTGCGGTACGTCACGAGGAAAGGGGACTCACGTCGAGAAAGTCGACCTTTTTGAGGAGTTTCTTTTCGTGGTGTTTCAGTTGACGCATGGCGGTGGAGGGGCGGGGAATAAGATAGGAGGCAAGGGAAGGGAATAAGATAGGAGAAAGGCAATCACTTGTCGCAGCTTTTCTATACCGCGGAATCAAATCATTTCAGGTGGAGGTGGAGGCCGCTCGAATTATCGCCCAAGTCTTCCTTCTCTTCCCTTCTCGTCTCCTCTTCTCTTCTCTACATCCCTACTCCATCCCCGACATGCCCAACATCGACGACCTACCCGTAGACGTAAGTCTTCCTCCCAATCATACACAAACACCTACCAACCCCCCACAGATCCTCTACGAAATCCACCACCTCTCCCTCTCGCCCTCCCTCCCCTCCGTCAACAGATACACCCACGCCGTCCTCTCCCACCCAACAACAACCCGTGCCGCCTACTGGCTCATCGAAAGGTATTGGCGCACAGGAGCAGATGCGTTCTTGGGGAGGGCGTTGGAGTGCGCGGTGTGTGATGACGAAGTCCTTCTCGAGATCGAGAGGATTTGGGCGCGGGAAGTCGCGCAGGCGGGAACCATCAAGAATGGCACCACGACGGAATGGTTCGCCTTCCCCGCTCGGGGGGAAAACGATCCCGCACCGCCCCGACTCGAATGCACAACACTCCCGCGCCGGATATTCCGTCACCCCCGTCCGACCACGGTCCTCCTCGCACAACCGATCCCGCCGCTCCTCACACACCTATTCGATAAATATACGCCCTCGCCAAACTCACACCGCGGGTACCCGCTCGCGAGGGCAGTGTTACACGGTGACCTCCCTCTCATCAGGTTCCTCCGCCTACAAGGGGCCGATCCGGCGGAAAAGGGGTTCCTCGCGATCGAGATCGCCCTCATGCGCAAGGACCTCGCCACGCTCCGGATCCTAATCGACGGGCCTCAAGATGACGACCCGACGCCGCCGCCGGCAACCGACGCAAGTGTGCCCACCACGACAAACGGCAAGCGTAAACGTGCGTCATCGGACGACCCCTCCAGGTCCACGAAACGTTCAAGGACGTCCACCGCGCCTCGAAAGAGCGCCCTCGTCCCCGTTCGCCTGACGCAGCCGGTGGTGGACAAGGCGTTGGTCAAGGGGAGTCCGGAGATCATACAGTACATCGTACACGAAAAAGGTGAGCCCCATCCTCTCCCGAAAGATAAGTTCGAAAAGTGAAGCGTGGTCACTGATGGGAGAGTTAGGGTATATGCCGAGTCTTCGGGAGATCGTCAAGATGAAATAACCCACGCACGTCGAAAAGAAAACGTTCGGGGCATCCGTACAGAGGCGAGCTGGGTAGGGCTATCCTCGCGCCGACAGCCCGGCGGGTACGTGCGGGAACCGTTGGGTTGTCAGACGCATATAGAATTATACCGCGCGGCGGCTATACGGGCCGCGAGACTGCTCGGGTCAGGTTATATACCTTACCGTACGGTATATGGCCCCGTTTTCGTGTTCCCCTGGTGCACGACGTCGCGTTCACACATGCCGTCCGCACGAATCGAAGATCGCGTCCGTCGCGCGGTCCTAGACCCGTCATTAGCAAACAATTTTCCGTGTGTCGGGGTACACGGCGACCTTGTAACCCAAGCTTCGACGGGTACGAGGAAAACGCGCGCACGTCCTGCTGGAATTTTCCTTGTGTGACTGCCGAGGTGGGGTGGGGTGGGGTGTTGATACGCATTGCGTAGATGGATGACTTTGATTTCCTCTAGTGAGAAAAGGGCGGGGCTCATGGCAAGGGAATATATATAGCTATACGTTATCGCAAGTAAAGGTTACTCTGTCGACACGGCCCCTGTCTAAGCCGTCGCTCCGCCGTGAGCTGCGCAGATCTGGACTGGCAGTCTTCCATTCCAGCTGCTTGTACAGCTTCCTTCAATATATCCAGACCAACCAGCTAAGCAACCGACTCCTGGTCCCCAAATTACCTGAACCGCGCCTCTATATCCCCTATATCCCTACTCCGGGCGCCGGGTGCCTCCACCTCAGATCGCTCACAGGATGGCGTCAGATCGAAGTCAAGTCGACAAAGCGTAGACAGTCAGCCATACACAGAAGGGAGAGTCAAAACGATGCTGTATATCGCAGAGGTACGCCACTACATGCTTCCCCCCTGACTTCTCCGCTCATTCTTCGCAGGCACTCAAATCGACAGCCGTCACCCACAGCCTCTACATCCCGCGTTTCGCCCGCGGCCGGGATGCGCTCGTCGTCGCCAAGGGCGGAAGGATCGAGGTCTTTCCCGCGCGGGAAGAGGGCTTCGGGGAAGAGGCGTGGGCGGAGGACGTGTGGGGTGTCGTTGTTGGCCTGGAGTGGGTTGGCGGTGAGGTGAGTACTGTTATGTGAATGCGAGAATGAGGCGTCGGGGAAAGGAAGCTCTTGGACGGAAAGGTGACGGATGTGAACGGTGGAGGTTTGAAAAAAGTGCAGGAGACATGTCTGCGTCCCTGTCCGGCGAGAGACGGGAAACGTGTCCACCGCGTCGTGAGATGCATGAAAAGGCATCCGTGCCGCATCACGGTCTTCTCCGTCGTTAGTGTAGGATGACCGCGGGACGAAGAAACTTGTCATCGCGGTACGTGACGTTCAGCGAATCGACCTTGCGCCGCGGCATCGTCTGCAAAGCGATACTCTCAGCTCGGATGGCGCGATCCATCGGAAAAATGGGGTCTCCTTCGCGTGACAGGTGAAGAAAGAACAAGGCATCGGATGGCAGTTATACGCAGTTCGATTCTTCGCTTCAAGGCCGGACTCGACGACCACGTTTGGTCAGTGCGGCGGTCGACGTTGTTTCAGAGTCCACCTGACGAGGTGACATGCCTTGCGTCGCGCTTGCACGGGCCGGGACGCAAGGTCGGGCGGTGAATATGGGTGTTTGCCAAGTGCACTACCGCGCCTGCCACTTTGCTTGCGATTCCGCAAGCGTTGTCAGTGCTTTCGGAATCACACGCCTTTGTTCGGTATGGTCCGTTGTGCACGTATTTTGTATAATCAGCATAATCGCGATAGCTTTGCCAATTCCCCGCGAGCACCTTTGCTAACCCCGCTTCGCAGATCCCGCACGTAGCCGTCCTCACAGACCACCCTCTCGCCCGAATCCTTCTCTACCGCTGGCCCGACACCTCCGACCCGTCCCTCCCCGCTCGGCGACTCGTCCTGACCGACGGCTTCACCCTCACACCGACAAAGTTCACCGCGGAATTCTGCACGGGCCTCGTCGTCGACCGCGCGCGGGGAACCCTGATCGCGAGCTTGTACAGCGGTGTCCTGGGTGTCTTTCAAGTTGGCGAAGGCTCGACGGAGGACGTCGGTAAGGCTACGGTGGCGAAGAAGGCGAGTGTGAAGCGCAAGGGCAAGGGCAAGGAGAGGGAGGATGAGCCGATGGATGTTGACGAGCCCCGGGAACGGGGTAATTTGGTGTTCAAGGCAAAGCACGAGGTTCCGTAAGTCACGTCGTCCGTGGTCCGGGCTACGCTGATCGTGTCGCAGGATACACATCTACAATCTCCTCTCCGTCGCGTTCGTCGCCACGCCCGAACCGACAAAGACGCCGGCGGCCTTGGCCTTTTTGTACGTCACGCCCGACTATACTATCGAGTTGGGCGTCAAAGTATTCTCCGACACCACTTACGAATTCAAAGACCTCTGCCCCGCCATCGACGTTCTCTCGCCACCGCTGACATACGCCTTGCCAACGGGTACTAATCCCCCCGCGCGACCGGATCCGTCAGCGCTACAAGACGACTTTGCATGTCCCGGCGCGGTCAAACTACTCGCGTTGCCCCCGCCAACAGACGACATCGACGACACAAGCCTCGGCAGCGTCCTCGTCATTGGGGACGAATTCTCTGCGGCATACACCCTTCGCACAGAGAAGAGCCGTACATCCTCCATCTCTGCAGGATCCCAGACTGCATCGGACACACGGACGAGTCCGGAAAACACGAAACGGCGCAAGGGGAGCGCAGGCGGAAGCTTGGTTCCTGTTGTCGCCAAGTCGAGCGGTGATATCGCCGGAAAGATCGTGTTGGCCAGGCAGTGGAGGGTGCGTCAGGGTTTCGGCGAAGTCTCTGGGTATGTCCGGTGATTATGGAAGAGGCGCATACTGATTACGACCTCAGGGCAACGGCTATGCCGGGCCCCGTGCCGTTTGTGCTTCTGGGCGACAAGCAGGGCAGATTGAGCATTTTGACTTGTCCCGTGGAGGGTAACAGGGCTACGGCTTCCTTGGTCGGCACCGTACGTGAGCAAGCGGTCATTGCTTGACGTTCGCTGACATTCGTTCCGCAGGTCTCCCCGGCGTCATGTATTTCCTACCTTGACGCGGGCCTCGTCTTCATCGGCTCTGAATCCGGCGACTGTCAGATCATCCGCCTCGAAATCGGATCACAGGTATCCGCACCGTCCAGCCGAACGGCAAAAGGTAAAGGCAAAGCTACAAACCTCACCGGCATCCGAGAGGAAACCATGGAGTACCCATCGAACGGCGGGGAAACCAGGTTCACCCTGATGGACAGCTGGGCAAACGTGGCGCCCATCAAGGACTTTTGCATCGCCCCCGAAGACATAACAAGCGGGGAAGGAGGCGCCAAGCAGATTGTCACGGCGTCTGGGCAGGCGTCGGGCGCTAGTATCCGGGTCGTTCGGAGCGGTGTAGGTGCCGAGGAAATGGTCGTGCTCGAGGGGATGGACGAGGTCGTCTCTGTGTGGCCGGTGCAGGGGTTGGAAGGCAAGACGTACGTAGTGATTTCTCATTTTGACAGCGAGTCTGACAGCCGGTTTTCCAGCGGACCCGAGGCCGGCATTCTCGTATCGACTTACGACCGCTCCACACTGCTACAACTGTCTGGGACCGAACAAGACAGCTTCCACGCCCAGATTCTAGGCTCCAGTGAGCTCGTCACAGACCATCCAACGCTCAAGGCTGGAAATATCGCCGAGGGCACCATGATTCAGATTACGCCTTCCCAGGTCAGGTTGATCGCCTGTGACACGGGCAAGACAGTCTTTGTCTGGTCTGGCCTGGATTCAGGGGAACAGGTCGTCATGGCAGATTACGACAGCGAGCATGTCGTATTGGCCTTGGCCAAGGCGCAGGTAGTGGTGCTCAAGGTCGAGAAAGGCAGTGATAGTCTGGGCCTCGCGCTCGTCAAGTGAGTATCAACTTTCGACGTCAGCATCTCTTCTGACGTTCCTCAACAGGCGCCACTCTCTTCAGCACGAAAACGACACCGAATTAGCTTGTCTCGCTCTGATTTCCCGCGTTCAGGCAAAACTCGGCGCCGGTCCGGGTCTTGTTGTTGGCTATTGGGGAAGCAATCACCTACACTGCGTCGACTTGTCAACCCTTCAGCCGAGATCTAGAGACTTGGTACTGCCAACCCTTCCCTGCTCAGCCTGCGTGCGTTCCGGGGGATCAGATTTGCAACTTTTGGTCGGACTCGGGGATGGCGAAGTCGTATCATACAACCTTGTCGTCGATTGGACCCCCACAGGCGACCCAGATATCACATTCGGCAACCGCAAAACCATGCAAGTAGGAAGCGCACCTGTCATGCTCTCGCACAACCGCATAACGGACCAAGTAGTCGCGATAAGTGACAGGACGGCCTTGCTTGCAGAGGAACATGGGCGAATGTCTTTTGCGCCGATGAACGTCAAGGTACGCCGTCTGAGAAAGCTTCTGCTCCTCGAGGTCTAATTTTTGTCAAGGACATCTCTTGGGCTTCTTACATCGACACGACGGCCCTCGGCGAGTCTTTGCTTACGGCCAGCCCATCTGGCATCGCCTTTACCAGGATCACTAGTCTGAAAAAGCTGCACATCAAAAAGGTTTGTCAGCCTTGGCTAGTCTTGGACATATGCTCAACTCTCTCTATAGATCCCTCTCGACGGATACATACCCATTGCGATTGCCTACGATGCAGATTTGGATTACTATGGAGTCGCCGCCGTCACGGAAGAAATCGAACAGCAATATGGCGATTTCGTCAAATCAGCCAGCTTCCATATCATGAGCAACCGTGATCAGACTAGTAAGTTGGGCCTCTGCTGGAGATCTGTTTGGCACTGACTCGCTCAAAAGTCTTCAAAGCCTTCGACCTGGATGCCGGTGAGGAACCGATATGTGTCGAGCAGATCAGGATTCATGGCGAAAATTACTTCGCTCTTGGCACAATGTTCCCGGATGATCTCGACGACGCTGGCACCACGCACAGGGGTTATTTGCGCCTCATCAAGATGGCACAACAGAACGGATCTGTGACTCCAACGCCGTCTGTGATAGCTCGATGGCAGGCTCCCGGGTGCGTACAAGACGTCAAGGCCGTCTGGGACAAGGTCGCGGTCGCGGTCGATTACGGTGTGAGTACATCTCCTACTGTTCATGTGTACCAATGCTCCTCATACAGACCAGCGCTCATCTTCAATCTACAGGTGGATTTACTGGACCTCGATACTGGCGGGCCCGTGAATGACGCCCTACAAAAGATCGCGTCCTGGGGATGCGCCTCCAAGGCGGCTTTCCTTAGTGTGCAAAAGATATCCCGGCCCGCAGACGCGATGGACGATGACGACGCTCCGGTATCGACCCGGGAGCGTTTACATGTCGGCGATAGCGTCAAGAGTGTCTATGTGCTCGAGCTGACAGGCACCAAACTTGTCGATGTGGCGCGCGATTATATGCAAAATTGGGTCGTCGCTATGGAAGAGTTGAATGCAAATGGAGGATCTGTCGTGATCTCGGATGTGAGTAACGGTCTGCGCCTACAGGCCCGCAGCTTATCCTCCTGTTTCCAGCTCTCATACAACGTCAAAACCCTCACCTTTGAAGACGGAAAAGTGCAAAATGCAGGAGCGTTGGCTCTACACGAATTGGTCACCAAATTCCAACGAGGTAAGCGCAATCATCCAGGTGTAGAGATGGCTTACTGACTAGTATGAGTAGGCTCCATCACCAATGTGGATTCGAGTAGCGGATTGACTGGCGGGCGCCCGAAGCCTGAAGTTGTCTTTGCAACTTCATCTGGGACCCTCGGCGTCATTGCAGAGATTGGCGCTCAGGAGTCCCAACTCTTGAGCGAACTACAGCTGAATATGGATGGGCTTGTCAAAGGCCCTCTGATAGATTGGAGGAGGTGAGTATTCTTCATCACCATTATCAACTTTAGCTTACATCTCCCTCGCCCTAGATATCGCGAAATTCATATGGAAGGCACGACAAAAGCTCCGGGGACTGCCGGATTCATCGACGGTAGCTTGTGAGTATTCTTTCGCACATGCCAGGCCAAAGCTCATCCGTTTCTTGTTTCTATAGCGTACAACGATTCCTCGACATTGCAGCTCATGAGGCAGAGCTGTCTGACGGCATACTGGCGGGCCCGAATGAATTCAGCCGCGTTGGTCGAAGCCGTGCTCAACAAAATGAGGGTGAAGAAGACCAGCCTACCTCTGACGCAACGAAGGAAGAGGTCGTCTCGTTATTGGAAGCGCTGGCGGCTTTGCACTGAGGGCAGAGGTTGTGAGCTGCGTTTGGAGAATATGGTGGGGGTTGTAGAGGGAGATTTCAGGGAGTATATTGTAGCCATTACACCGTTGTAGCTGAATCCTACTTAGAGACCTAATACATGATCAAGTGATTAAAGGACAGTCTTATAGAACCCAAAGGGGAATCCTCTGCCCCAAGGATCGAGCTTGCCCACCATTCCTCCCACCTCGGGGCGAAACGGTTGCTACAACGGAAGATACGTCGGATCAGCACCGCTCAAAGATGATACTTGCAGCTTCAGTTGTTCCGTCAATAGGCGATGATTCGCAGAAGGACTCCTGCGCCAATCGCCATGATTCGAGGACGAAAAGAAACCACTCACCGGACCATACCGCGGCATTCCATAACTATACGGCAAGATACCCTCCACCTGAGCCTCTGTTTCGTTGAAGGGCTTCACCCAGCCGGAAGCTTGTGTTGTGGGTACAGTCGGAAGGGGAAGGGACGCGGGATACATTTGCGCTTGAGGGTAGTAGGCGTTCATTTCCTGCTGATGCTGCGGATGGTGTTCCATGATACGAGAAGTATACACCATCGACGGAGGAGGATAGCGAATGCGGTGGTCATCGTATGAGTGGGTGTGATGGCTTTGGCGTTGATAGGGCTGCTGATTATGGTGATGAACTTTGATTCGTGATGCCGTAGAGATGTTATTCATCGGATACGGAAAAGCACCTTCTGGATTATAGGGTCCTGCGCCTTGCATTCTCGTTGCAAAGGGTGTTCAACAGCGTCTCTCTCGTCGTTTCAAGACAGAATTCTCGATGCCTCTAAATGCCACGGAGCGCTCGTGGGAAACAAGGTCTCGCACACAAAGGGGAACTACAAAGGAGCCAAGTCGATCGCAGCTTCAAGCCACACCACTCGGTGACAGCGTCAAAGGCATTCAACGCGTAACAAGCGGTGCGCGCCTTTCCGTCGGGTGAGCAGTAACCAGTATGGTTTTGCGGTGTCCGTATGTAGGCCTGTGCTCTGTGACCCGCTCATGGAAACACCGACAAGTGGCGGAAGATATTGTGGCTGTAAATCGGGTAGACCATGTCGCGGAAAGCAGCGAAACGTTCGATTTGATCGAGCCATGAGCACACGAATACTGAGTACAAAGCTGGAACATTGTCCATCGTCTATAGCTTCAATCGCTCCCTGCACGAGTTACAATGAGGGAGCTGCGACATCATGGGTCGATACCGGAATTGCGTTTGCCGCAAGTAGACTGCAATTTTGCTCCGATTCGCCGCATTGCATTCCCGGTCGTCTCCCTGCGACAAAGTAGGGCAAGGTGACTTTCATTGACAGGTCAGCAAGGCCGGGAATATAGCCGAGAGCAGCCACTTTACACTCACGTTCCATGAAACGGGTTCTACTGGCCATACTTTTACCTCAGGAGCGAGCTGTCGGGGTTACCGGCAGCTCACTGTAATGCCACTGGTGTTCTTGCCGACGGGATCCAACAATAATCTCAGCATGAAAGGCAATCAGCTCCGCTGCCCTTAGACGGCCACCCAGGTTCCCTGCGGCAAATTGTTTCGTGCCGTATGCAGTCCGGATGTTGACAATTGATTCTGCCCAACCTGCCGAGGGATAAAGAGGAGCGAGGTCTGGGTATTCGGCGTACCAGCCTTGGAACTGCTTGATTGTGTTGAGGAGACTCTCAGGAGACGCTGCATCGCCGCTGGAGATGGACAATCGGCTTCGCAAGATGTCGGGACATGCTTGAATCATTTCGGGATACTATTGGGCGAAAGACGTTTCAGTAGACTTACTGGCGGCAGATGGTCTCTGAACTGACTCGATTCACCAACGCGTCAAGTTCCTCCTTGTCGAGAGTAGTGGAGATGTAGGCAGGCATCCCCTTCGAAAGGGGATATCCCCGTACGTACAGCTCGCGGTGCTCGACCGGGACGAACATCGACGTCGGTTCTTGCACCCAGCCTGTCGCTTCGAGGACTCTGCCAAAACGTCCTGTCACTTTGATCAAGCTCAACAATGTGTGAACATTCCGCTGAGAACGCTCAGGATGGAGATCTGTAGAGTCGTGCTTGCGCGATCGTCTCGGTTTCGGCTGGTGGAACTGGACGAGCGTTCTGAAAGGGAACAGAAGGATCTTGTCGGAATCGAAATTCTCCGAGTCCATGCGTCCGTCGTCGAAGACGTAAGTCGAGTTGTAGATCTGTAGGACTGAGAGGTAGCACGGAAGGCTGACAAGTGGAGCTGAGGGATAGCCGAAGAGCCTCATTTGTCGCAAAGGAGCTTGAAGAACATGGCAGAGCAGGAAGTAGAAGCTGACGGGCCGGTATACCGAAACTGACACGACTCTAGTGCCCATGAGTAATTCCTCCCACGGTTGACCGCTTGTGTCGATGTCGCGCTCGTTGCCATGGCTGATGATCAGTGTGAGGTTTGGAAATAGCGAAGGGAGGAAATTCTGGGGGATACCGCATCTGATTGTCCAAAAGACATACCTGCGGAGGATGAGGCTTGATCAGTTCCAGCACTCTCAGGCAGACCATGTTCTCACTCACTTGACATATCTGCAATTGTTGGGAAGCGATTCGCTCTCTGCTTTCCATCGGGTTGCGTGTTCTTCGATTTCTGCCATCTTGTGGAGAGCCTCGCCATAAATCATGTCACCGCCCTTCGATCGTGCTTTGTCGAGAATTGCATTCCATCTAGGGGTAATGGTGTCCAGCAGCACTGTCGTCCAGAGTACGGCGTTTGTCGCTTCCCGATTCAGATGAGTGGTCGCATTGAGATTGGCAAGACTTCCAAAGTTGTATTCCCCGATGAGGAACTCGGCAATGATAGTGAACATCTCGGCAGGAAGAGGCAGTCCGTCCTTTAAGACAACAAGGAGGTTCAGCATTCACACTCGCGCCGAATCACAGTCGTCCATACTGACCGTATACTCCGGTGTCGCATACGGATCCTGGCTTGTCGCTCTCTGCTTCCCCTTCGGCTCATCGACTCGTTTCTCGTCCCTCTTCTCCCCTTCCGACAGCACTTTCATTTTTCGCCCTGTCATCCGTGCTGCGCAGCGGTGGAGAAAGTTGCCTCCGTAGACCTTGATCTGGCCGATATCGGTTCTGCACTTCGTTATTTGGCTGATGACTGGTCGGTGACTCGAGGAGCGGAAGATAGTGTAGCTTGACAAAGCTCTGAGACTACTTGTGGTACGGAGCGCGGCGATATCGTCTTGATCTGAGAACAAACAGATGTACCGACAAGTGGTATCACGACATCAATCATTCTCGAGCACCTCCTTTCCCCTGCGTTTCAGCCGCGCTTTTGCGAAACAAGCGCATTCCACTCATCGCTCTGTAATCTGCCAAACCGTATCAGCTGGTGCACCGGTATTCGATAGTCGAAACGCTCATCCGTAATCTACAAGCACGCTACGCTGAAGGGTCCGCATCTTTAAACCGATTAGGATCGGAGACAGCTGGCAGGGTTCTCCTTCGATCGCGCTCACAGACTTAATGGCATAAACCCTAGCCAAAGACTCTCCTCAAAGCGAACGCGACCCTCTCCTTCACTTCACGTCCCCTCCAGACATTCAGCTCCTCTGCTTCTCTTGCCCAACGCTTCGTTGTCGAGAGCATTCCGAATCCTCCTAGTACGCGCATGTCCCCCTGACGATCGGACGGTGAGGATGCACCGTGAAAGCACCTTAACGTGATGGTTTCCCGATATTGGCGTAACATCTCATGAGGCAGCACATCAGAGTAGTGTCATCATAAACTGAAAGAGCGCCTTGAACAAAGAATAGTAACAATTGCGCGATGGTCTGGACACCCCTGCGCAGCCGCTATGGCTGGCAAACTGCGGTAACAACCAGGCACGAACTCGTACGTGCCTCGATCATCGACTATCAAAGATACAGTACATCTGAGTCTAGTCGAGTTCCTCCTCGATCTACCTCCACGACCAGAGCTTCCAAATCGGTACGGCTCTCTTTCCTGCGAGCCGATAGAGTCCCATGTGGACATAGTGCTGGCTTTTCGTCGTGCTGTATCTTCAACAATGTATCTGGACGATCTTCGACAATGTATCTGGACAATCTTCAACAATGCATCTGGACAATTCTTGAGCATGAACGCACCCACGGGTTGGAGAAGACAGGCGCGGTAACGTTCCGCGAGATCGAACATGCCCTGGTGGGTAATGTCCGTGCTGCACATGATGTAAAAGGGGCATCTCCAGATCAACGGGTACCTTTGCAGAATGGATGGTAACTAGATGCAGGTATCTTCAGCTCCATTGCATCTCTTCCTTGGGTGCCTCAAGCCACTCTCACATGTTGTTGCACGTGGTCAATGTGTCCTTTGGACAGAAACACCTCGAACCTTGTGGGCGAGTTTTTACCGCAAACGGGCGGGGCAGCCTGGCCGAAATCTTCTCGTAATGGTGCATTTGACAGAGGTCCGCCACTCCCTACGAATCTCGAAATGTGTATCGATTGTTGCTCAACCATTCGAGTACCTCTGATCGACAGACCGAGCCAAGTTTCGACGTCTGGCGCGCTGCTTGTTGCTGGTCCGCCGGCGGGTGACAGCCGAGACCAGTATACTGCTCTCCACCGAAGTATATGCTTGTCATATCGCGAAAAGGCTGGCAGGACGCGGCGGCTTCCAAGATATTGTGATCGACCCTTCCCCGTCATATAGGTACGCCGAGTTTCGAAAGTGTATAAAATCGATCCCGGCGTCTCGGTAAAGCGGTGGTTTCGCGGAACTTTGATGAGAAGGAGTACCGAGGATGATGTCGAGCAACGTCCCAAGAGCGACCGGCCGCCCCACTGTCACCTCCATAATGCCAGGGAATACGGGTCGGAGCGTATGTGAAGGCACAGCTCGATGTAGGACGAGACCTGGAACCGAATCTGAGAATTGACGTTCCATCGCGCTGCGCCGAACCTTGCTGACTGACGCTCGTCGATTATGAGACTGACCGGTTCGTCTCCGACGTCGGGCTTAGCTGTAGCCTTGAGCAGCGCTCCTCCGTCGTCACCACGGCTTCAACAGGCAATTGATCTCTCATTTCGCAAACGTCGTATTACGAAGACGTCCAGTCGTGTCTCACTCGCGCCTTTTCTCAAGCGCGCGCGCTTCCCGATCACCACCTCCTGGGCCATTCAACTGACTTCATCTCCCGTCAACCACCTCACCTTCACCTTTCCTACATTCCTCACCCACCAACTCCACACCATGGCCTCCTCGCAAACAGCTTCCCAATCCGAGATGGACGCCTCCCGCGTCCCACTAGGCTGGCGGGACCAGTGTTCCGCGTAAGTCCCTTGTCTTCTCCCGATTGCTTTCGACTGACCCCTCTTCACGGTGGATCACCGTGGGATAGTCTCTTGATTCCGTTGAACAAGTGCAGACATAAGACTCTGTATGCGCCGTGGGCGTGTGAGGATGAGAGGTGCGTCGATCCCACACAGAAGAAACAGTGGTGCTGATCCTTACGTTCATAGGCACGGATACGAAAAGTAAGACTGCACAACGACGAGGGAGATTGAGGAAAGTACGGTAACTGACGGATTCCTTGACGTTCACTCGATCATCAGGTGTCAATACGACGAGTGAGTCTCCCTCATCCTAGACCTAGGGATAATTACAACTAACGCCCGCCGTCCCAGCTACATGCGCCGAATGAAACAACTATCCGCGCAGAAAAAGGCCGCAGCCGAAGCAGACGAGGAATAGATCGACGCACTGGGACGGAGGCTGTATCGTATGTGTATGGAATAACATGAAACAACACAACAACCGCCATCGGTCATCGTCATCCCAATCCGGGAATACAACGCGATAAGCTACCGACAATCCACGGGCGGCGGCTCGATCGGTATCCTTCCCAGCTCAAACTTGTCCGCCTCGTACGCTTGACGGGAAGCCGTGCTCAGATCCGCAAGTGAACCAAGGAGATAGTCCCATATCGTCGTTCCCTTTTGCTCCACCACGGGCGCGGGAGTCTTTCCGAATCCTGCAGACTGCGCCGCGGACGCTCCGAACGCATTTGAAGGCGCAGAAGTACTTGGCTGTCCGACTGTCGATGCCGGTGCTTGACCGAATGCTGATTGCGAGCCGAACGCTGAGCCGCCGATACTCGTCGCCGCTGGCGCACCGAAAGCTGATGCCTGCCCAAACGCACTCGTCGCGCCAAACGCACTCCCACTCGCGGCGGGCTGAGTCGCTGGCTGACCAAAACCACCGGACCCAAATGCCGACGTCGTGCCGAATGCTGATCCCGCCGCCGGCGTGGGCGTTGAGAATGCTCCAAAAGCCCCGCCCGTCGAGGGTGTACTCGTTGTCCCCGTCGTCGCCGGAGCACCAAAAGCACTCCCCGAACCAAACGCGCTCTGTCCGAAAGCCCCTCCCGTCGAGGCGGGCTTTCCGAACGTACTTTGACCGAACGCACCGCCGGTTGAGGATGTCGTGGGTGCCGGTACCGAGGGCTGTCCAAAGGCCGAAGTGGAACCGAATGCGGATGTGGGTGCTATTGATGCCGCAGCAAAGGGAGATGCTACAGCCGGGGCAGCTCCGAACGCGCTAGGTGTGGAAGTCGAAGCAGTCGCTCCGAAAGCACTCGTTGCGGCCGCCGGAGCAGTTGCCCCAAACGCACTCGTCGTGGCGGGTGCACTCGCTCCAAACGCACCCCCTGCTGGCTTTGCACCAAACGCGCTCGCGCCGAACCCTCCTCCCGCCGGTGCAGCACCAAACGCCGACCCGGAACCAAATGCCGACGCAGGCTTTGCCGCCTGTCCGAATGCAGATTGTCCAAAGCCCGTTCCGGGTGTAGGGACGGCTGTGGAAGCAGCACCGAAGGGAGATGCGGAAGCCGGTGGAGCGAACGCTGATGTTCCGCCGAACGCACTCGAGCCGAACGCTCCTCCGCCGCTGGTCTTTCCGAATGCCGACTGTCCGAAGCCTGATCCGGCAGGCGGGACAGTGGTCACACCAAACGCCGAACCCGTCGAGGTAGGTGATGCCCCGAATGGCATCGTCGTACTCTGACCTGCTCCAAACGCTCCACCGCTACCAAACGCCGATCCTGTCGCCGTTGTCTGTCCCGCCGCACGGTTTGCAAGCGTCGCCGCGTGTAACTGATTGATCTGCTGCGCCGCTTGAGCCGGATTCGCCAGGGCGGACTCATACAGCGCGTTGGCGTTACTCATCAGTCTCTGCTCCTCTGCCACCTATCCCCGACGTCAGCTCGTCTCCCATTCACACCCCGACAAAAAGACGCCTCACATATGCATCAACGTTGCCCGCTTTCAGCGCCTCGACGTACTTGCAGCGTAGTTCCTCGGGCGAGACGTCGATCCCGGCGATAATGCACGGGTCTTCTTTATGTCCGTACGAGGAGAGCGGCCAGTTGGGCCGGTCCGTGCGCAGGTCGAGGCGGATTGAGTCTTCGCTGTGAGGAAATGCAGGGTCAGCGCCTTGTCGAGCTTCGTGAATGGAGGTCTCGGTGCGCCAGTCCGGAACGTTGAGCGTGTACAGAGCGGGAGTTGACGATGTAGTGCGGCGTAACACACCTTTGGATACCGAGAAACTCGTTTTCGCGCACCCTACGGCACTTTGCGCGCTGATATCTCGTCCATCCGGTGGTTTCCGACGACTCGTGCTTCCGCGTTCCTACCCCGGCCGACGTCCAACGTTTACTAGGCTAGCCTTTTCGGTCGAGACGTCCGGGATCTTCAAGTCGTCGCGAGCGAGCGAGCGAGCGAGCGAGCGAGCGGCCCTTGGCACGTTACGCTAGACTTGAGACGGTCTTTCTCTGTTGGAACAACGCTCCGGCTGTCCTACGACAGTACCAGTGATCTTATATCTGCCGTAGAGCCAGATTGTTCATCTCTAGATCACCATGCACGTAGACATCCGACACACGTCGATCTGCCTTTCCCTTCGTGACCTTCTTTCCTTGCGCTTCCCAAACCGACTCCAACTGCAAATACACACAAACTCACCTTGCAACCACCGGCCCCGCCGCCGCCGCCGTCGTCGTCGTTCCCGCACTCCCACCCGTCGCCTTTCCGAACGCACTCGTCCCAAATGCTCCTCCTCCTCCCGAAGAACCAAACGCGCTCCCCGTTCCGGCCGCGGCCCCGAAAGACCCACTCCGCTGCGCGCCAAACGCCGACTGTCCGAACGCTCCTCCCCCCGTCGCAGAAGGGGAAGCCGTTCCAAACGCCGGGGTACTGCCGAATGAGGATGTGCCGAAGGCTTGTGGTTGCGGTGTTGTCCACGAGTTACCTGTAGGGATGATATCATTAGGTGAAGTAACGGGGAGGGAATGAAGCGGCTCACCGCCGAATGCCATGGTGTTCCACAATCGGTCTGGGTGTGCGTTGAGAGAGAGAACTGGCGTTTATGTAGAAGTGAAGGGGACACATCGACCCAAGTTGAAGATGAGCCTGACTGAATTATCTAATCTCGCCAAGTCACGTCGATCGCTCCGCTCCGGCTTCATATTCACTAGAGTATCCAATATCAAACTGACATCCGCCTCTTCCCTTCCGTTCTTCCCTTCCCGTGTACCACAACATGACCACCCTCCCGCAAACAACAGGTCCCAAGACCTCCGCCGAGGGAAGGAAAGACAATGACGACTACGACATGGATCCGATGGCGACCGCGGGTGCCAAGCGGGTTTCCTAGTAAGTTCCGATGTGAATGATCGTTGTTATGTGTGCTGATCATGTGGGACGCTCTAGCTACTACGACCGTGAGCTCTTCCCCCTCCCCCTCATCCCATTACTCTGATCCCGTAGAAGCTGATGCTTCGGTTTGCGTGTAGACGACGTCGGAAACTTTTCCTACGGCATCGGACACCCTATGAAGCCCCACAGGATGAGGATGACGCACAATCTCGTGTTGAATTATGGAATGTTGGATCATATGCAGATCTACGTGAGTGCTCGAGGCTGGGCGTAGTGGAGAGACGTGCTAAAGTGTTATGGCTCTCGACTTGATGATCGGTCCTACCTCGCTCTGCCCGCCATTTCCTCTTCCGCCCGGCTCATGTCAATCCCATCCTCGCTCCCCCGCAGCGACCCATCCGCGCGACGAAATCCCAACTCACCCGGTTCCACACAGACGAATACATTGACCTCCTCGAACGCGTCATGCCCGAGACGGCGGAAGAGCTCACGGGCGGCGGGACGCGCTGCCTGACGGGGGAAGACTGTCCGGCGTTTGAAGGTGTTTTCGAGTTTTGTACAATCTCCGCCGGCGGGAGTATCGGCGCGGCCGAGAGGATCAATGAGGGCGTCACGGATATCGCGATCAATTGGGCCGGCGGGTTGCATCATGCGAAGAAGACGGAGGCTAGTGGGTTCTGTTACGTGAATGATATGTACGCCTTCCCCTCCTCTTCTCCCTGCCTTACCACTAACTCCGCCCCATCCCTTCGTGCAGCGTCCTAGGGATCCTCGAACTCCTCCGCCATCACCCGCGAGTGCTCTACATCGATATCGATATCCACCACGGCGATGGCGTCGAGGAGGCGTTCTACGCCACGGACAGGGTCATGACCTGTAGTTTTCACAAGTTTGGGGATTATTTCCCGGGGACGGGGGATGTCAAGGTGAGTGGGGGCGAGGAAGGTGATGCGTTGCGTTGGGGAGAAGAGTTGATTGGGGGTGAAGGGTAAAGGGTGATGTTGGGCGAGAGAAAGGGACGTTGAGTGATGAAGATGGTGTCGGTGCATCTAGGGGGAGGATCTTACAACAAGGCAACGGGCAGAGCCTGATGGTCCACCGTGAGGTTTCCGCGCTGTCGAAACTTTGCCGCGGGATGTGAACAGGCCCGCAGGGGAAGAAGCAGAGACAAGGTCTGAGCTGAGCGCTCCCGTTGACAGGACACCGGGATCAAAGCGGGGAAAAACTACGCCGTCAACGTCCCGCTCCGGGACGGCATCAATGACGTTTCCTTTCCGAGCATCTTTGAACCTGTACGTCCGGCTGTTGCTTTGCATAACCGTGCATTCGCTGACTCGCCGGCAGGTGATTCAACATATCATGGATTGGTATCGTCCGACCGCTGTCGTCCTGCAATGCGGAGCGGATTCCCTGGCGGGCGACAAGTTGGGTTGTTTCAATTTATCCATGCATGGTCAGTCGGTATTCTTTCGCCCCTGAGGCGCCTAGCTAATTCGGCGCAGGGCATGGGAATTGCGCCAAGTTTGTCAAAAGTTTCGGGTTACCGACGATCATGGTCGGCGGCGGAGGATACACCACGTGAGTCGCCACTCTTCGGTTTGGTCTACCTCGGCTAAGCTCTCGTCCAGGAAAAACGTATCCCGTGCGTGGACAAACGAGACGTCGGTCATGTGCGGTGTGAAACTCGATGAGAATCTACCCTACAACGACTAGTAAGTCCGGTCCCATACACCATGCGGGCATCGCTGACGGCGTACAGCCTCGAATACTACGGTCCGCGGTACAAGCTCGAAGTGCTGAGTAACAACATGGACGACTACAATTCAAAGGAATACCTGAACGGAATCAAGTGGGTACCCTTGCCTTGTTGGAAGAGCCGGACTGACGACCCCTCAGAGCGAGAATCATAGATAACCTGCGCAGCATGCCGTTTGCCCCGGGCGTGCAGATGCAACAGGTTCCTGGAATGAGTCTGGGCAAAGCGATCGGCGTGCATACGACGACGGCCGCTGCAAGTGAGGACGTCGATTTTGAACTCGATGCCAAGATTCGAGGTGAGTCCAGATGCTGCTCGGGAAGACTTGTGCTAAATCCCGAATAAGACATCATGAAGGCGAAAATGACGGGCGACGCTACATCGGATGAAGACGAGGATATGGAGAGCGACGGTGATTCCGGACCCGTGCCGACGTACCCGCGCCTGGGATCCCGTGCAAAACGTCAAGGTGGGGGCGGAATGGCCGCGTCGAAAGGCAAGTCAGGCACACCGGGCTCGAATGCGCGCGGCAACGGCAAGGGTAAGGGCAAGGCGTCCAACATTGTTCAAGGGTACTCGGCGAACTTTGACGCCGATGCACGGCTCGCCGCCGCATCGGTCAATGGGAACGCGCCACGGAGAAAACGAACGTTTTTCAACGCATCCTCGATCGGATTACCGCCACTGCTTCCACCGGGTGTGATCACGCCGACGGTGAACGGGACGAATGGGAAGGCGGCAGTGGCGGCGCAGCTGAAGCAGGGTGGGGGAAAGAATGGAGGCAAGGGAGGCGACGGCAAGCGCTCGAGGCGCGGGTCGCCGGCGTCGGTGGCATAGTCGGATTGTGATTTGTAGCATCGTCTCGCGGCGAGACTCCGTTGTATCCAGGTCATTCTGCATCTCTATCAATTCTTCACAACAGCTCAAAGATATACAAGGCCACAAACATATCGTTCTGGAGCTGCATGAATGGATGCTTGAATGGCTGAGGCGGACGCATCGTTCGCCTAGCTTGTAGTCGAGACACAATTTTTTCTTCGCGCTGCCTATGCCGATTTCTTCTTTGACTCCCGTCAGAACGCTCGAGGCGGTCGCGTTTGGCGAGAAGACGATATCGATGTGACATTCGTCGCCTCGAGTTTTTATTTGCAGAAAACTTCTCCGTGTGGACTGATGAGTCGCGATTGTCGTACTCGGCAAGGTTTCCCGGAGCTGACTTCAAATCTTCTTACCATCCAAAATTCGCACCAGTTTGATTGACGCTCACTCCAAGCACACATCTTGGCCATCTTCTGCGTTGATACCTCTTGATGCAGACTACAAAGGTATCAATACTTTGGACTGAGCAGGTGGACGCCCCTTCGAATACCGTGGGTTATCTTTCCGCCGAAACAGCGAGCCGCTCAGTTTGTATTAGGTCAGCGCGGATCCGGAGTGAAAGAGGTTGAGTGAGGTTCTACGCGGATCGGACATTGATTGACGCCTTGTTACCTTGATCGTCGACTTGTGGGGATATACTCACTATCGTCGGTGGCATCAACTCAGTCTCATCATGGATCATTTCGTTCGCCGCGGTCCAAGACCGTCGCTGTAAGCCAATTCCTCTCTCAGACGGGTATCGCTTCATACCCTAACACACCATCAAAGAGCCATCTTTGATCCTCTATCCTCGATCGACTTGGCGTCCCTTCCGCCGTTACCTGCCACTCCTCCGGGAACGGACGAAGGCGAGGTGAAAAGGTTCTCTAGAATCTCTCTCGCGGACCACGGTCGTACGGGGAAGACCGACGGGGATGCGGGATGGACGCCATTGATGAACCCTTACACCGCATCAACGTCCCGCTCGACACAACTGACAGCAAACGAGAAGCTGATCGATATCGTCACCCCTATGCCCACACATCGTACGCTCCAGCCTATCATTGCGGCAGAATCAAGGAATATCGTTCCGATGACAGAGGAAGATTATCCGTCGACAGTTCGGAAGGTCGTCGGCAGTGAAGGCCGGGATGATGAAGGGATGAACGGGAAGTTGGTTGGTGCTCGGAGTCACGAGGAGGTGCTAGTCGAGGGCCGAGTGGCTGTCGAAGTAGACGGGATCGACGAGACGCCAAAGCCGAAACAGGGTACACCCATCAAAACGGCGCAGCGTTCATCCATCTTTTCCGAATCACAAACAAGACAGACACCCGCCTCAGTCTCCCTTCCTTCTCGTCCGCCGATCGACGACCCGATCGTGCCTGGAACTCAACAATCTCACCAACAGCCATCAGACGAATCCCTCCTCCCCATCTTCACCTCTCCGCAAAAATCAACCCCTAAACCGGCACACAGTACCACCGCAGCCGATACCACTCGTTTTCACGGATTCAGTACCGTCATTGGCGGCGACGTCTTCGACTTGATGGGCGATGACAAGAGCTTCATGGATGCCATGATGGGTTCTCCGTCGGATTCAGCAGAGGCGGAGAGTACGCGGCAATTGCAGGTGCCAGGGGGACAGCAGAGGCCAGAGCCGTTGGATAAGGGGAAGGGTAAAGCCCGAATGGCGGATGTCGGATGTGGGCACCTCAAGAGCGATCAGAGGGAAACCATTGGACCGAGGCAGGGGTTCGGAAGCGTTTTGGCGGGAATGGCAGAGTACGAAGCTTCCATCGGACGACATCCCGTGACTCACGTCCCACAGGAGGGAGATACATCAGTATTCCAACTCGTCGTCAGTAAAGCGTCCGATAGCCCCTCCGTAGCTTCTGTCAACCCCGGAAGCCCTCGTGGACGCCCGAATTTCACCTTGTTGGCCGTCGCGGATCAGACAGGGGACGTATCGACCTTGTTCCCATCTTCGCCTTCCATTAAGCGGTACATGAACACCCAGGCCCACCCCGGATCCGCCTCATCCGCGGACGAATCCAGGCTGGACATGGTCGATCTTTCAGACCTTCGTTCTGTGCGGATCGATGAACGTATCGCAGAGGATCCCGATACGTCCCACCAGTTCGAGCTAGACAGGTCGACGATCTACCCGTCTTCGCCCGCCGTCAAGCGGAACATGGCGCGCTCGACGATGGATTTGATGCGTGATGTTCAAGTGGAAGAGCTGGATAGTCGATTAGAGCAGAGCGTATGCCTCGACAAGGGCAAACGGCGGGAAACTAAGCGACCGATTGTGGACTCGCTTCCATCGGAACCTTCCTCATCCGCCGTTTTTGAATCGCCCACAAAACGAGCTCGACGTCCGAAGCGGGAGAGCGGCGACGGAAACCAGACGATGGATCTCGGCGCCATGATCAAGCGTACCAGTCGGAAACTCACGACCGACTGTGGGGATATGACTTTTCTGGCTCCACCATCGCGCATGGGTGGGCGCGGGGTGTTGGATCAGAGCCTGTTGATGGATGTCCAAAGCCCGTTCAAGCGTGGCGCGGAGGACCAGGAGGTTGAGGAGAGTTATTATGATTTGCTTGGTGGGGACAATACATTTATGAAACAGGTGGAGGATGTGACGATTGGGGATGATAGGTATGTTCAGAGGAATCACGTATATCAGTGGCCAGTAGTCTGATTCACTATTGCAGTCCTGTCAAGGGAAACATCTTGCCTCCGGGTTTGCAAAGCCGTCACCCGGTTGTTGCTGGCCGCGATGACTCCGTGTTCAAGGTTCCTGCACTGCCCAGCAAGATGTCACCACCGAAAAACTCGCAACCCCTGATTTCGACTTCGCCGATGCGATCCCGTACAGCGTTACCGCCGAACACACGAGATACCTCTCCAGTACGCTCGGCCCAGACGAGCGGAGCACTCAGTACACCCGCACGCCAAATTGGGACCGCTAGGACCATGTTTACACCTGCGGCGCGGGCGACTACGTCTGACAGCACTCCCAGACGTCATCTCAGCTCGGATTATCGGTCGACGACGACCTTGCCTCCGCGAACTCCGCTGGCGGAGCGAGGCTTCGGTCCCCAGACAACGAAAAAGGTGTCTTCTTCTAGCATTTCGACGGTGCTCGGTGAAACTGACGGACGAAGTGTCAACATTCGTGGTCAGCCTACCAATGCACCGGGAGGTATGAAAAAGTCCGCCACGATGAGCGATTTCACGCCGATCAAGCAGAACAGGCTAGTTGAGAAGGACGAAACACCTCGCAGGAGGTATGGGATTGGGCATACGAGGAGTCCTTCCGATTCAGCGGCGGGCGTCCGGGCCAACAGCATGATCATCCCCAATGCACAGAAGCGTCCCTCGATACTTGGCTCGCCAACCCGTCTCGGTCGCACAAGAGACCTCGGTACCGCCGGATCGACATCGACAGTGCGACTTCCCGGGCAAGGCTTACGCCAAGTCTCAGGTCAAAGCGCGGTCGATGATCCCGATGCTCGAACGAGAAAGCAAGCCATGAGCCCGGAAAAATTGCTTCAGCGCGTACCTCGCACTGCCGCCGCACCGCAGGCATCAAACTCTCCATCTAGAGTGAAAACTGGATTCAGGCCAGTGCCAAGTCAGCAGAGCGTGCCGTCGCGAGCTGTCGCATCCAGTGTCATCTCACGCCCCGTATCTGGCCAATCACGAACGTCGATCGCGCGTCCCTCGACATCTCGCACGGGAAGCAGCTTGTCAATGCCTACTGCTCGCTCGTCGGCACCGCCAGCGTCGAAAAGTGCGGTGTCGACGCATGCGTCGTCCGCCGGTACAAGAATGCCCGCTCCGTCCGCAACCATGGCTGGGCGGACTTCTTACGGATTACCGCGCCCGAACACGACCACTCGGCCGCGTAGCACCGTTCCAGTCCCTTCTGGTACCGCTCGACCAAGCTCAACCAGTTCCGCTGCTATGAAGAGCAGGCTCGTCGCACCAACAGCAACGCAATCCAGATTGGATTTCGTAACGACTAGCCGTTCAGGATCTAGCATCGCGGCGAGAAATCCCGATATCGAAGTCGCAAGAGGCAGACTCGACCGGACATACGGGTCACAGAGATGAACTAAGAAGTAGGCTTGGGAATCGGATACATGTTTATGATTATCGTGTTACAACTTTCAATACGACATACAAGCGTGTCCTGATTGCCGGTTCGCCCTATCGCGGCTGGCCTTTTTCCCCATCGGATTCCAAAGTCTCTCTTGTCGCTGATTGCCTTCGGTGATTCTCGAATACGCCTGATATCCCCAGCTTTGCCTGTTCTTCTTCCGACAAAGTTGTCAGGTTGGATGTAAACGTGCCGAATCGCCGACGGATCTGCAGGATATCGCAGATCGTTCAGTGCCTCAAACATGTCGCAGTGACAAAGCCAAACCTTACAGGTGAAAAGACATGTTCGCGTTGCCCAAAATCTGCGTACAGTATCATATAGCTTGCTGCGCCTAAAGTGGCATCGAATGCAAGCAAATGCGGAGAATAAGCTTGATATATGAATCGGGGCATGATATGATATAGCGCAGAGTACAACAAGACAAGCATGACTTCGCTGCGAGACCACCATAGTCCGAGCTACGGCGAATGCCTCTACCCAGCGGTTTACAACAATTACGCAGTATCAGACGTTCCCGGAAGCAAGGAAAGAAGGACTTACAGGCGCCCGCAACCCAGCCGCCGATACTCAGCCATCGCATGGTCTTACTCGGTGGTTGGTTCTCCAGAGCCACACGACGGAAGAAACGTTCGGCTTCTTGTGGTGTTCGTGGACGGTCAGAATCGTGTACCGGAATTGGGGGATCCGACTTCAGGGGGCGCGTCGAGCGGGCCGATGAGACAGGATTCGAAGACGGAGTTGATGATGATGGGTCCATTGGTGTGGTATTAATTTATAGTCTAGAAGACGGACGAACGGATCAGCACGCATTCACGTCACTTTGTCCAATCCCACAACCTCCGCGGCAGAGATATCCCTCGGTGTAACTATGACATGAGTACCCTCAACGCACCAGTAACGACGCACCCGCCCCCCGCCGTCCACGTTAAAACGCTCCCCAAGCAGAATCATAACGAGTCCTGCAGGAAACTAGCGGAACTGGCAGGGATCGGAGCAGTCTAGAGCTTTTTTTGTAGACTCCCCGGGCTACGGCAGTTTTGAGTGATTTTTTTTCGTCTTTGAGAACTCGCCGGAGGTGGTGGTAGGGAGACAAGAAGAGAGTGCTTACCTTGTAGAATGGGCCTGTGCAGTTTAACAATCCCAAATCGTATGAACAGCCGATGCCTTGTTTATGTATTCACAGACTCGAGCCGTGAGCTGAAACCGAAATTTCGTGAGCGATCGAATACTATTGACATGAAATGACGTGTAAACTATGGTTCGTGTTGCCGTATTGCAAGTCCTCCTGCGCTTGCCTCTAATCTGTTTCTGATCTCTACCCTTGTCATACAGCCAGCTAGAGGTTCCAACTGCACTCGAACGATGCATGGCAGGACATCACAATAGGCAATCACCTTCACATTTGCGCATGGAATCATGTCAAGCAATTGCACATTGGCTCGCGCTCAGACACAAGCGTTCGGTGGAACTGGAAACTCTTCGCGGTCTTGCATCTTCGCTCCTCGGTCCTAACTGGATGAGGCGACAGCAAAACATGCCGCATACCAGCGCCCAGAGCCTCAGACGCACATCCATCGAGACTTGCGGTTCTGATCAGTGAGCGCGTATTCAATGCTGGAGCGCGTTGAGTCAATAAAGCCAACTTCGCCCCGCTCAGATGCAACGATGCAAAACCTCGAGCTTGAAGCTCCTATTCAGCATCCCTCCGCTGCTGCGGACTGCTCGAGATTGCCTCTCTGTCCAGCAGTGGCGATAGATTTTCGAGGTGTTCCGTCGTATGTTCCCAATCCCTTTGCCCAATGCTGTCTCCGTGACGTCGCGTCCAAACATCCGGGTTGCCTCGACTGCCGATGGCATCCCTGCCTTGAGCCCTTGTCTCTCCGTTCCCTGTTCATCCCGGAAACCGCGCTTGTATACGTCATGTGTCCATAACACATACAACTACGACCATCCATCCCCCCTTCCTGCCCTCGGTTCCTCCCCGCGTCTCTCCAACAATATGATCCAGCGAAGCGAAGGGCGATCTGATGGCAGGTAGATGAGGTCGCCTTCACACATTTAGTGCTGTAGAAGGAGAGTACAAAGTCAGCATGCTGGCACGGAAGAAAGGACGGGTTTTGGGGAAGCTCTGACGCACCTTTTCGAAACCGATCTGGGCGGCTCGTTCACGGAAGCACTGTCGGCAGATGTTCATACCGTATCGTCTACTCGATTGAACGTCGTGGTGACGAGATGTGCGGAATGCGATACGATCGGGATGAGATACGAACAATCGGAATGGCGGAGAGTCGGGCGAACGCAATTATCAGATCTCCGTCCTCACGCCTTCATAACCTCGATTCTGACTTACCGGATGATACCGGCCGAGTGAGCACAAACTCGACTAATCAAACACAATCCACATGTAAAACCATCAGCTCCCTCTGTCCTTTTTCCCTTCATTCCTCCTGAATTCCTGCATACCATTGTCGAGAGCCCTTGCCGTAGTTTCGGGGGTGGGAGAACCAGACGTTGGAGTGAGCCCTATACGCAAAATAGCGTCAACATTCCGTCACGCCGACTGCGTCGATCGTCCAGTTGACAAGCGTACATTTTGCAAGTGTTGAAGAGTTCAAGGTAGACTTGAAGTGGATCGGCTTGTCGAGTACGCTGGGTCGCTAAAAGGAGGGGCGCGGCGTCGGCGGCGTCGGCGACGGTGATTTCGACGTTGACGATGATGATTCGGGCTGTCGGAGCTGTCCCGCTGTTTCGCGTGCTGTCCAGAGTTGGCAGCACGTTTGCGCTTTCTTGTCTGCAAAGAGTTTTCCAAGCGCAAAGAGACCATTGTTTTTGAAGTACACGGGGAGTGTGCTGCAATTTCCCCTGAACGCTCGCAGTTTCTGGAGTTTCAGCTCGTTTCAGGCATTTCAGTGCGAGGATCCGGGTATCGTCAGCTCAATCCTGGCGCGCAACGCTGGATTTCCTTCTTGATAATGTTCCGCAAGACATGCGCCGGATTGACGAAGCATTGAGTCCGTCTGGCTCCGCAATTCCGGCCCCTACAATCAGGAACTGCAGACCTCAAATAAAACACGCTGAGTTCCTCTGACTTTGTATTGTGCCGATAGTATGGCATGCGGACCTGATGGTATGGCAATAGCAAATATATCTTTTCCGCAAGCTACTATCCATTTGAACCGGGCCTGAAGCATGTTGAAAGCTTCAATTTTGCGTCGGCATTGCATATCATTCTCCTCATCTCCATTCGCTCGACTTCCCCCACCTCTCTCACTCTTACTCAAGAAGGCCGCATGTAGAGGACGCCCAACGCACCAGACCAAAAGGCCGTGGATCCCCCTTCTCAGGCAAGCCAGTGCAGTTTACGTTTCCGTGCTGGATGCGTCACTCGGTTGGTGTTCGGCCTCTTGCTCAATCTTCTCGATGCTGCTTTGAGGCTGTCACAGAGGATCATCCAGTCAGTACGTGCTCCTGGTCCACATGCTCCTCGGCGACGTACCAACCAAGCGCCCGATGGGGTCCACCACCAGGTTAAGATGCCGAAAAGGGTCGCACCGCCGAAGATCACACTGCAGCGGCTGTCAGCAGACGTCAAGCGCAGGACGAGATAACAGACCTTGAGTAGTTGAATGTCTTGCCAGTTGTCGGGAAACTGAACGGAGAAGCATAGACCTGGCTCGGAGCGGGGTCAGCTACGCGCCTTCCGGGAAACGAATGGATGCCTACAGCGAAGATCAAGCCATTCCACAGAAACGCGATGGCATAAAAGGGCCGTGCAAAGACTCCCAGGCCGAACCGGGTGTTCTTGAACGAGGTCGGAGTGAACACCAGCCTGCAAAATGCGATCAAGGCGTATGCGGCGATGGTAGCTGCAATCGAGTAGGAAGGATGAGCTTCGTTATGAAGAGCCGATAAGCAAGACGCACGAATTCCTCCGGCTGAAACGAGCGATGTGAAGGCGACATTGGAAGGCAAGATGGTGCACAGGAGTATGGCACCAAAGCAATACATGACTGTGACGGCGTTCTTGGGCCGACCGTCATCCGTGACGGTTCCGACCCAGGAAGAGAACGGAAGCACGCCATCACGGGCTACGGCGAATACGAGACGAGAGGCGGCGACGGTGGCGATACTGGCGTTAAGGATGAGCCCGATGACGGCGAGAGCGGTCATGAAAACTGAAGGACCTTTGCCGAGAGCCAGTGCATAGATCTGGGGCGGCATTAGCGAAATTCGGCGAGAAAATCTCTTGCTTACCTGCACGAAAGGCTGCGGTGCATACAGGTCAAACCAGACATCCAATGGAGGGGTGCAGAACAACCAGAGGATGGTTGCAGCGAACGCGCAAGCGCCAGTGACGAGTTCGCTGAGGAGGATTCCACGCGCTGCAACGGTGCTGTATGGCGAAAAGAATGTCAGCCACATGGCGGAAAAGCAGAAATAAGCCCTTGTACCTTGCGTTCTTGGTTTCCTCGCTGATATGACCAGAGGCATCGAATCCAACGATTGAGGAAGTGCCATAGAGGCTACAGGGGCAGGCATTAAATCACATCCCAGGAAAACATCTCAAAAACCAGAAAATTGTGACTCACAAAGATAGGATCCAGTTCCATCCCATTGGAGCTCCGGTGCCATTGTCTATTGAGGGTGTAGCAGGATGTAAGCTGAGATTTTTCTGCTGGAGCTGCGAGAACGCATACATTGTCCCGTAAAAACTTCCTTGGGCGTGCGGAACCCGTATGTCTGGTGCACGCGAATCTTCGTTGGTAACGTTCAGCGATCATACGTAGCGGTAACTGCTAGAAAGGAGCTCACGGGCAACCAAATGATGCAGAGCGCAAAGTCAAGAATCATCAAGAACATGGAGACTTTGAAAACCCGAGAGTATGCCTTGGCTGCAGACAAGTCAGTCGTGCGTTGATGTCAGGCTCTATGGCAATCGGCAGGCGACTTACGAGGCAGATAATTCAATGCGACCACCATAATAAGTAGAACCTCGGAGACCGCCCACACCACGACTCGAAACCTGATGTTATCGATGTCGAGTCCTCCGGGAAAATCGACCTCCCACACGACGAGCTGGGAAAGGATGTAGTATGCGATGCCTTGCATGCTTGATCCGACGAATGTCATCCTGTAGTCTCTCGCCGTGAGCGACAATCCATTCCGCGTTTCGTGCTCCGCCTACCATGCCGTGCACGCCCACCAAGCGACAACAAATCCCACAACTGCTCGCCCGGCAATCAGTTCCGACCCTGGCTTTCCACAGTGCTGCGAGCGACTTACGTCTAGCATACTTCGGTCCCGCTGCCGCTGCAGCCCAGATGTAGATCGACCCTGAAAGCGGCAGAGCCGACTGAGGGAATTGCATGTCAGTTTTCATCGAGAAGAGGGGGGTTCGGGCGACTTACGCAGATCTCGGCAAGGCTTTCAATGGCGGAAGAATATCAGAATCACGGCACGAGGGGGTCCGTTGTTCAACTTACACTGCGGCGGTGATGCTCATGAAGATCCAACTGATCAAGCTCGATGACCTATTAGACGAAACGATCAGTACGTGCCGCACCACAAAAAAGAGAGAAGAGGAAGGGAAGCCATAGGATCCCGACGCGTGCATTACCAACGATCCGGTGATATGACGGTATAATCTCAGCCACCTCGCCTCTGCGCCTGACTTACGACAGCAGATGGTATCTGCCGACGTTGCAAGACGAGCGAGAGGACGAGGAGCACCCGTACCCATGACAGAAGAGGAGAAGACGATGTTCACCGACTGTGTCATGACATGGCGAGACATTGGGCCTTGCGGCGTCCCGTATGCCAGGAACAAAGGATGCACTCGACGACGAGAGAGAGAAGAGAACGAAAAGGGGATAGAAAGCAACCAGACGAGCCAAACCCGACGATCCCGGTATTCTGACGACCGCTTGCGAATGTGCCCCAGTGTGGCGCGACAGCGATAGTTGCAGGCTGGAATGCGAGCCTTGCCTAGGTGTCGGCAAGGCGTAATCGTTCACTCTGTCGCAGTCGCATTGGGCATCGTATGGATTCTAGGCGTTCGTTGTGGATCGTCGTGGTCATGTCGTTGTTGTCCATCTCTTCTTCTCCTATTCGATGTCTGATCCCGTTTCGTCGTCGTCGCAATCGTCTCTTCTTGTCTAAAGCGGTACAGCTGTCGAAGGATATTCACCTCCGGCGTGATCTCCGTTCGTCATATCGCTGCGGAATCGCGGCCATGTAGCGTGTCGGTGACCCAAGGCTTCGTTCTTGTTGGTGAATGGGATACGGACCAAGCGGCGGCGGGACCACCAGCGAGGACACCCAGGAAGATTGTTCCTCTCTGTGAAGAAGGCGAGCTGGTTAGGATGCCTTACTTTGTTGCCTTTTTGGTCAGGACGCAGGACTCCAGGACGTACGGTTGCCCCGAGAAAGTTCCTTCACGAAAGGAAAAAATATCAGTCCTCACCCTTGGGCTCGTCGACCTCTGGTGCCAAGGCCGAAACATACATTGCACAGAAAGAAACGGCAAAGGATTCGAGAGAGTGCCATCGACGAGCCAATTGAGACTTGTACCCGAACGCAGCCTGACGAGACAAGCGGAATGGTGTATCAGGCAGGCGTCAGAGATTCGTCGTCTGTGTAGCGTACCATCTGCTTGTCATCCTCGTTGATCGAGGACTGACTGGAGCCCGCTGTGTGTTCGTCTTTTTTCTCGTGGTTCTTGTTCCGGTCTTGTTCGAGGGTAGAAATAGAAGCATCCTTGCTGGATGTGAGGACCGGTACAGGTGAAGACATGGCGTGTGGGAGATGGCGTTTCGAGCAAGTCCGAATCGGATGCTTACGACTCTGGTTTCCTCGACCAGACGGTCACACCATAAAGTTGATAGCTCTCATATTATATATAAGCCGACCCATATCAAAGGGAGAAGATTATATGTGCTATTTCCGTAGTCCGGAGATGATACAGCGCCGTTTCGGTTTCCCGTTCCCGTTCATCCGCTATCTGTCGCTCCGCACCGAACCTAATTTGGAAGAGCTGGGCCGCTTTCGCTCGTTAGCTCCGGGCAGGCGCTGCTCTTCGAGTCTTCGCATCATCGAAGGGTACTGGTCGACAGAGAGGCGTGAATATGACGGGCTACGCTCTGCAGCCTTGACCCCTGACGCTGCTTACGACGGCTCCGAAGTGACAAACGAGCGCGATCGGCACGTGGTCCGAGCCACGCAGATCCCATGTCGCAGACTGAAACACAAAATAATGATGACTGCCATGATCAGCCCAGGTTTCATGTGTATTCACCAGTCAAGTATGCCCTTACTTTCCTTCAGTAATTCAACATCGCCCAGCATCGCCAGAACACACCGCGAGGGATAAGCCAGAGGTATGGGGGATCCGTTTTGGCGCCGTTTCAGCTCGGCGAGAGAACGGGAGCGTGCCTTGGCGAGCGAGTTTGCGCAGGTTGATACGCGTTCGTTGTCCAGGGCGTCAGTGGGGAGTATGGGGACATCTAGGAACGATCTGTTTACTACGGATTGGAAGTGGAAGGGGAGGAGCGGCGAGGAGGAGCGGCAGGGGGATTCCGGTCGTGGGTATCTGGAGAGGAACGCGTTCTTATCGTCTTCTGGACAACCTCATCAGACAACGCAGGACAGCACGGCTCGTCAAGAAGTCAGCTACTTGGACAGAATCGCTGGGGGTCTCGAAATCCAACCAAGCCGGACTGCATCAAGCTCGAGTCTCGGTGCACCGATACAACTCGCATCATGCGCTCGCGTATCAGCGGACCGTCATTCGCTACCTTCATCAGTGCAAACACGACGTTCCCGCAACGCAACGATCTACGACGTCAATCATCTGACAATTACACCTCCGAAGGCGAGCTCGCATGTTGATCATTCTCCTGAAATCCCCCTCCTTCCGGACGAACGCCATAATCGACATACAACCTGGATGCGGAAAAGACCACCTCATCAATCGCCTTTGTCCCGCGGGCATACGTCCGCACCAGTTTCCGAGTCTTCATCGTCAAGTCGCAGTGCCGATAGCGCGATCACTAGCTTCACGGCAGATCAACTGGAAACGACCGCGACCATGACGAGTCCCGTAACACCTATCACGCCCGCGGTTCCTCGCTTCCAGACGACAGTTTCCCCAAAGTTGGATTCCGAATCCGCGATCCCAAGCCCGGCAGAGAGACTCCCGTCCTCGGAGACGGGTGTGAAGAGTCCGCAGGATGTCGTCTCGTTGTCTAGATCATCATCCATAACGATTGCACATTCGCCTTTCACCGCGCTCGCAAACGTGACTCGAAAAGCCGGTCTCTTGCTCCTCGATGACGTCCCCGAAAGTGTCGAATCAGGCCATCGCGAATACCCGGAAGAGAATTCAGTGCGTCTGCGTGCGGATATCACCTCCCGACAATGGCTAGTCGGGTACGGGCGATACGCCAAGGTTTTTCTTGGGTCGTACAGGATCGCGTCAACGGGGTGGCAATTGTGCGCCGTAAAGTTGTTTGACGCTGATCCCGAGTCGGCGGAGATGGCGCGAAGGGAGGCTTCGATGCTTCGTTATCTGCAGGAGGATGAGTCGATGTCGCCAGCCTGGGTGTCACTTGATGGCCGGGAGTTCATTTTGGAATGTCTCGCCTTGGTCGACGAGAGGGCCATCGAGTTGCCTCCGACGGCATCTTTGGACGAGTCATCCCGGCGTTCTTCTCTGGCCGGTACTCCGACACGAAACAACAGCAGGAGAGCGTCATCGACGGTTCTGCTGCGGATCGCGACAGAAGGCTCTTCTCCCGCCGCAGGGAACGTTGTGGCGAACCGTGCGGATTCGGCGCTCGACCGTGCAAGCGAAACATCGGCCATGTTGCAGCGATCGCGTCGCCACGCTGCACTCAAGGTGCCCGCGGAGATTACGATTCACCGCCCGATCCTACTTGTACCATTCTATGCCAATGGCTCGATGACGACGTTTTTGAAAACACGAGAGGGCGGTATCGACTCTGAACTGTGGTCGACTTGGTTTCAGCAGGGACTTGCGGCGCTGGCTTGGTGTAAGCGCAAAGGGGTGCTGCATAATGATATCAAGGTGAGCCCGATTGATAATCGTAAAATACTCGAGCTGATCTCGGTACGTAGCCCGCTAATTTCCTGGTATGTGAATCTACCTTGACCTTCGGACAAGACTGACCTCTCTGCAGCTTGATGACGATCTGAATCTTAAACTCGGTGACTTTGGCTCCGCCCTCTGCATCGACGCAAATCATCCGCCAAACGACGGCATCGGACTCGGCACAGTTCCCTACGCTTCACCCGAAATCGTCGACCCCTCGCCGGACCGCACGTTTTCCTTCCCTTCGGACATGTGGTCCTTTGGCGTGACCATGCGGCAATGCCAGACAGGAAAGGAGCCGTACGAAGGGTTGCGGGCCGTGGAGATGATGTATCACGTCCGCAAGGGGAATTACTGGGAGTTTCAGGCGAGGCAGGTGATGGGGCATGGCGCGCTGTCGCCGGTGGATCTGCAGTCCGAGGGCATGCGTCGGGCAGAGTCGCTTCGGCAGCCCATGAGGAAACGCCTGCATAGGCCTTCGTTGGCGAGGACGCCGTCGTCGGATATCCCCCTTCGGCGGACGGACGAGGCCGTTCCGGAACCACCTGCCGCCGCGGAAGAAGGGCTTGTCGTCAAGGAAGGACGTGCAGACGAAACGCAGGCGTTCGAACAAGCTCGGGAGGGTTGGCTGAAACGTATGGTCGATCCCGATCCGGCAAAGAGGCCGACCCCGGAGGAGCTGCTCGCATTAGTGGATGCGTGTGTTGGCTAGAATTCGGCCACTGTCATGTGTCTCAATATGCGTTCGCGGTCTCCCTGAGAGCACGAACCGAATGAGAAAACTCGTACGTTTATCCGTTTGTTCGGAACGATCTCCGGCGCTGACATCCTATCAGACATATCATAGATCGCTTTAGCAACGTACTGGCCAGTTCGATTTATATCGACGCTAGCTCCACCCTCGCCTTCACGCACAAGCTGAAACGCGCATGCCGGTTCACCGTCAAGGCGAAGTCGGGGCAGCAACTTTCAGCCTTCGCTTCGTGGGTAAACGCCTTTTCGACATGGGAGAGAATACTTGGCCCCTCGGTCTTGGATCATCCATCGTCATCGGCGAGGACAGTCCACATGCTCAAGCCAGAACCCACTGCATTCCAGCAGATACCCTTTCGCTAGGTCAAAGGCTTCTCGAGCATCTGGACGGCTCCGACACGATCAAGGACCCATGATGGGCAAACAGCCCGAAGGGGACTCGCGCACAGCAGCTGGCGGCGAGGCGAGTACGAGGCGTCGATATTGCTGAGTCCAGAGACGAGTTGCAAGAGGGTTTCTTCGAATCGACAAGCTCCCGAAGGACTCTCGCACGATCTTTCGACCGACCAGATTACCGGGCTCGACGACCTCGAGTCGCTCTCTCACCGCACACCCGCAGCTTTCATCTAGCTAGTCATATCGCCGCCAATATCTTGGAATTGCCCGCTCGATTGCGATTGGCATCGCCCCTCGCATGAGATTGTCTCCCTTGGACGCACGATCTGGGCCGGGGCGACTGCGTCGCACGCAACGGGGAACCCCACTCGGACACAGGGCGGCTCTCTGGCATCGCCCCCCCTTTAGAAGAGCGGGCGCCCGGAATTTCCCTGCAATCTCAGCGACCGAGGCAGCCGGCGGAAACCTCGAGCATTGAGCGGTGCCGTTGACCGATTCACCTCGGGATTTCGGAGACTTTACATACCGATGAAGGCACGTGGTTACTGACGCCTTTGTGGTGAATTGCACGCGGGAAGAGGGTGAGGAGGGTGTTCAAGTGGAATCGAGTGGATGGGGTGATGATGTACCTGTAAGATAGGATGCTATATATATTCCGAGTGTGTATGGATGACATGGCAATAAAGTCGACGCGATATTTGGATCCGCAGTTGGGTTGATCACTTGCCTTTGATCTCGTTTCCCCCTTCCCCAAGTGACCTCGCACTAAGGAAGCCAAACGATGGAACGATGGCCGGCATGCTCCGTCCAGGCGTACAAGAAGGCTACCACCATGATACCCAACAACACCACCAACAGCCACAGCCACAGCCACAGCCACAGCCACAGCCACAGATACACCACCACCAGCCGGGACCGGGAATGCAGCCGCAGCCGGGGATCCCCATGGTCATGATCACCCAGAATGGGCAGCGCATGGTCATGCCGGCGAGCGAATGGCATCGGATGCATGGCGTACAGGCCGGGATGGTACCGCAGGGAATGATGCCGCAGGGCCAGGGAATGAATGCGGGACCGATGACCATGGGCATGGGAATCGTTCAACCGGGAGGAGGGAGGATGGTCATGCTCCCGACGGGGATGCAGGTTTCCTCTCACGGCATTCATCATCCACATCAACAGCAATTCGCGCGCCCACCGCCACCACCTCAGGGACAAGGAATGTACATCCGTCCCCCCTCCGAGCACCAGCAGCCGATTAGACCGACGATCACGATCCCCTCATCGACGTCGGAACCCTCGCCGTCCACACACCAGATACAGACGCCCTCTCAAGCGGGGCCGACGCCGGTGTTCAGGACACCTCAGCCGCCCGGGATGGGACTTGCGCCGCCGCCGCCGGCGGCGGGTTGGGGACCGACGCCTTCTGTCGGGATGAGGACGCCGGTTTCCGCTGTGCCCTCACACGGACCCCTAGCACAACAACCCGTCGGAAAGATCTCGTTCCTCCCGCCGCGAGCGATCCCACAGCCGTCTCCGCAACCATCGGTACATGACCTCGACGCAAGGGAAGAGACGCAGCCTCCGCCTCCGCCTCCGACGTCGTCGTCGGCCGGGGTTCCTGTTACCCCCGGCTACGGCAGAGTGGGTATCGTGAGCGCGTCGGGGACGCCGGGAGGGGCGAGTCTGGCGTTGTTAGGGATGCAGGGAATGGCTCCGGGCGGGGAACAGCAGGTGTTGGGACATGTTCAGCAACCGCAACTCGTTCCGCAGCAGCAATTCGCACAGCAGCAACATCAACAGCAACTTTCTCAACAACATACTCAGCAGCAGCAAGTCATCCAGCAGCAAGTCATCCAGCAGCAGCAGCAGCAGCAGCAGCAGCAGCAACGCGGAATGCAGACTGTTCTCCTCCCGAACGGGCAAAGCATGCTGATCGTCCGACAAACACCTCCATTACGTCCGCAGCCACCACCAGGGACTCCGCTGCAAGGGCCGCCCGGGCAGCAACAACACCAAGAGATGCAACTTCAACACCAGCAGATGCAACAGCAGCAACAGCAGATGCAGGAATGGCGACGAGGGGTGATGCTACCTGGAGCCGAGGCCGCCGGGTGGGGTGAAGTTCCCGATGTCGGGTACGTTTTCGCCCCCGGGGTTTCCCACTTGCCCATCGCTCACTCTCAGACTAACGGGCCTCGTTCGCGGGGGAAACCGCAGGTCATCTCTCCTCCCCGGCGCGGCATCCACGAGACTCACAGAATTCGCGTCAGCGCTCGGATCTACATCCCACGTGAGTCCCCCCCCCCTTTCCGTCTTTTCCTCCACCGGGCGGGAGCGCGCGCGCTGACCTCGGCTGGCTGCGGAAGACGGGTAACTTGGCCGCCTGGAGGGGTCTCGTCGGGCAGTTTTTCGGGCCGGGGGCGGCGGTGTATTATAGCTTGGTGCATCAGGGGAACGGGGCGAGTAAGGTGTTTGGTGAGTTTGTTCTTCTTCGGATTGCGACTGGAAAGTGGGACAGCAAAGCAAAGGGACGGGAGGAAGCGGGCGTTTAGATGACAGTGATTCGTCTCGTCTCGTCTCGTCTCGGCTAACGCCTCGCCTCGCAGACATCCCTCACTGCTCCATCGCACGCTGGTTCACCACCCTCTTCGACTCGTCCAACACCCTTCTGACACTCGACATCCCCTCTCCAACGGAAGAATACATCTTTACAGACGACCCGTCCACCCCGACACCCCTCGTCCGCGGCACACGGGTGGAAGCCCCGCGCGTCTGCTGGGTGTTTCGGAACGCCGTGTCGGGGAGTATCGTACGTACATATGGATGGCTCAGGGCCCTCATGGTCCCCGATTTCGGAACGGGTTTGCTCAAGATTGAGCGGCTCGAGGTGTATTACCAGCTGGCCGAGGAGTTTGTGCCGCGCCATTTGGCGGCGCGGTTGGAACGGGACGTCGTCAACAAGCCGGAGGACGGGTCGTCGGATGGCGACGAGGAGAAGGGCGAGGTCGTCGCCGGGTACGAAGACATGGTCCGGCGGCGGAATTTCAAGCCGAGCGCCGAGCTGCCGCCGCCGTTGGGGCCGTACGGCGTGTCGGAGCAAGTGCTGCGGTTCCTCGAGGTGAGTCGGGCGAGGCATGGCATGAGCGTTGCTGATCATTTCAGCTCGCGACGACGATGCTGGCGCTGCGGACGTTGATGGAGCGGAGCGTGGCAGAATCCTCTAATCCACGAGGCAAGTCTTCTGCGTCTCGGCCGAAGCACTCTGCTGACCCTTCCTCAGACACGCTCAAACGCGCCGTCGCCGACTTGCGAACAAGCTCGGACGGGAGCGACTCGGTCGACACGAAAAGCATCATCGGCACGCCCGCGTCAAATCTGCTCACAATCAACGGAACCATATCCTACCTCGGCCCCGCGGATCAACCGCACGAGCAGCAGGGCCTGGAACAACCACGCGAGCCGTCCGCCACACCGGCGCCAGACCAAAAGCCGACCGTGTCGCCGTTGACCTCGGTCCCGGCAACTCCGAAAACAAAACAACTCCCGCCGCCGCCCGTCTCACATTCGGGTCCGCCCTCGGGATCGACAGGAACGACCACGGCCCTCCCTTCGCCCTCGAGTAAAGCCATGCCGCCGCCGAAACTAGTGATCAATCTCAAGCGGAAGAATGCCTCAGGAGCCGGAACGACTGGGCAGGCCGAGGAGGACGCTATGCGTCCGTCCAAAAAGACGGCCCCGAGTCCCAAGATGAGGCGGAATAAGGAGAAGACGAGGGTGGAGGCGACGTAGCATGGCGCTTGTATGGACATTGTTCGGGAAAGATTGATAGATTGCATTGTCGACGCCAGTCGCCGGGACGCGTGAACGGGCGGACTTCAATACGTGTTGCCTGAGCGGATAAATCCATGCGACTGATGGCGGTCTAGGCTCAAATCCAAGAAAGCGCTGTTTTAGCCCCAATGGCAGGAGCCCTTCACATCATGATTTTGCGTACAGAGTCTGCCCGGTGTTGGACTCGCTCGTATCATCATATCTCGCCTCTACAGATCGGCTGGCACAACAAAGGGAGTCAAGCCGACAAAGGAATACAGGAATGCGATCTAGACTGGATTGTGTCCACTCTTTCAAAGGCAATATGCGAGACTAGGCGTATGTCACGACCTGCAATACCAACAGGCGCGCTCAATTTTCTTTCGGCATCGCCAGTATCATTGTCGTTGCGTATCTACAGTCCTTACGACCGGTAACATCCCAAAGTGCCTAGATCAGAGATGTCGATGCGCGTTCCCGTCAAGAAGGATGCGACCGAGATGGCGCAAGTCCTCTACCGAGGTTTGCAACCACTTCGACACTTTTCGATAGTCTGGCCCAATGCGCGGCAAGACAATTGGACTGAAGTGCAAACCGATTACTGCAAACAACATCTCGAAGAACCCCACTCGGTCGCTTTCGTGACAACGGATAGCAAGGGAGCCATGACAGGGATGGCGTACGGACGATTCCTCGATGCGGATACGGTCCCCGCTTCGTCGCGATTGACCTTGATTGGATGCGACACTGAAGAGCTCGGCAAGTTGGAGAACCAGACTATGCAAAAGGCGCTCATCCGAAAGTATGGAGGCGTCTTGTGTACGTAACTGTAGCTGTGATCGTAAAGCTACAGCAATCCGGGAAACCCGCTGATGTTTGTTGCAGGGATTGGCATGATGTCGATCGTTCCCGAATATCAAGGGCAGGGTTTGGGGAGCATGCTTATGGAGGCTTTGATAGGGAAGGCGCGAAGCCGTCGCGTAAACATCGCTCTAGCAGGCGCTCAAGGCAAGTTTATTTTCAATTCGCCAAGTAGTGTGCTGACTGAAATCATCGCATGAACGACGCTCATCGTGTTCTGCAGAGGCTATCAGATTTTACGGAAAGTTTGGCTTTCGTGAGGTCACGCCTCCCAGGATGCTGGTTAACGGAACGGTTACAGGAGTAAGCGTACTGGGCCTTCTGAGTATCCTGCCGCTGTGATCACTTTTGGTGGCCAGCAAGACCTTGCCATCACACTGCTGACCCTTCCGTGCTTGTGGCTCCCTCAGACGAACCAGATGCTCCTTGAGCTCTTTCCGGCAAGCAGATGAGCAGGCGTCCGTACTCGGTCCGGTAGAAGGAAGAAGTGAATGGAAGCCTCATGGGCTGTATGGGTTGGCTATTGCGGGACTGTATACATAGATGTAGCATTGTCGTTGTCTTTTCGCGTCGGTCGCATTCCATCAACTCGGCATATCTGTACTAAATATATCACCTCGCCAGTCCAGGGGAAGATCTGCCTTCTGCGTTCCGATTCCACACCTATCGCTCGACGTTTCTTCCGTGGAACCTTGGCCTCAGCTCTTCGGCATGAGTTTGTACATGAAAACAGCTAAAGGAGGCCCCTCAAGTCGAGCGTGAGATCGAGACTTTCTTCGACTACTCTGAGCAGGAAACTCAACGCCGCACGAACCAGATCACTAGGTTATCGAATTCAGCTTCTCTTACCGGAACCTTTCTCCAGTACGGGGCCGACAGCCAACAGCAACGATGCCAATCCACGGGTTTCGGAAGAGCGGGAGAGCTTCACATTCTCGCTGTACGTACGCGAGACACATATGGATCATCTTCTTCAGAATGTGAGTAAACGCAGGATCTGCTACAGGCGAGAGCATCACTAACAATGATCCCGACATCCGTCAATCACCAAGCTGTCGTCAATTCTCCAGAGATACCCGAACATGGGGCGGTGCGGATAGATCCTGGATTACCAATATGGGTTGCAATGCGACCTCGTGCTTGATTTCCTCCGACAATATCGGGCCTGCCTGGCAAGACTTTCCATGTCATTCAACGTTCGAGCAATGTCCTGCCACCTTGCTTTCGATGGCGTGTATGGTGAGAATCCCATGAGTGGGGAGATAGAGCCTCCTTGGGTTGGAGACCGGAAAAAGCTGGAAGCATAGTGTCCATGTCCTCGCCCCTTTAAGTTGTGTCCAGAACAAGGCAGACTACGAGAAGATCTCCGTCATGGACACGGTCGAGACGGAGGGCTTGACGAACCTGTTGAAYGGCGACGTCGAGGCTCAGGTCACGCTCAAGGTCACCAAGCCTTCCGGCGAGGTCTTGCGCATCCCCACCAAGCACACTCTGTCGGTGGATCAGGTCAACTGGCTCCGAGCCGGTAGTGCTTTGAACTTTATCGCTCAGAGCGCGAAATAAAAGTGACAAGACACGATCGCAGGTTCGCGATCAGGATAGATTGACTGCTATAGGCTATATGGTTGTACAGCAWYTAGGGGATGTATCRTTAGGGATCCATGTTTGTGTTAGAAYAGTGCCGACCGCTATTCGAGGTGCGCTCCTCCGATGCCGCCGCTTTTGGCACGAGTGTCAGAAGCACGGCCTCCGTCAGGCTTAGCAGTAGGCTCGTATTGGCCGTTGCATTGRAAAMGACGTCTARGACMTCTGCAATCGCCCTCTTCTGCATGCCTTCGCCTACTCCGAGCMAAAGTAATCKRGCGAAGCCTGTGTTTTCGGTCAGAACGGAGGTCCGATTCATCCCGTATAAACTTACCCGGTATGCGATGRAAAACGCATAGCTCGAGCTCTTTTCTCAGTACCTCGGCTTCCTCTGGTGTTGGGTCCGGAATGACGGGCGCAAGCTCGCCATCCGGAAAGAGGGTGTCTGTCAATCGGAAGATCAGGCGTGTGGCGGTGTCCACATGCAGTGAGTCCACAAAGGTTTGCTGCACAAACCTGCGCGCTCAAGTATGTCAGTGTATGAGCTTGTCATCCGGAGCTTCGACACCTACCCATCTATTCTGTTCGACGTCGCTATATACGTCATTTTGATCATTGTCCATATCTCTCGCGTCGCGAACGACGAATTGACAAACGTCAACGCAGTAGAGGCTTCTATCCAGGGTTCCAAGAGGTATGTCGGCCGTGAACACGGATTCGCCTTTGGGTACGCTGGTGACGCCCCCGAAAGATAATTCGAGAGGGCGATGCTGAAGTAGGTGTAGGCGGCTATAAGTAGGCCGGGTATCTGGGCGAGCAGACTGATAAAAGATCGTAGCCAGGTGGATTTATTCATTCCTCCAGTTGCTTCCCTTGAGGCTTCCGAGCCTTGTCGCGGACTGACATTTTCGACCGTCCCTTCATTCTCACGCAATAGGCTCAGTCCTATCCGCCAGATGAACCACGGCTCTGAACATTTCCGTAAAACATTGCCCAAGACAGCGTTTCCCAGCACTTCGGTGATCATTGCCCGTTCCGCCGAGGAGGCGTAGTCTTCCGCCGATAGATGGGGTCGAAGGATGCGGTCGATGAGAAGGGATAGGTATTCCGGTGAAGGGACATATGGGCTGAATTGCGATTTTTCGGGATTCGAGTTTGGGTTAGAGGACCGCGTTGCGCCTGCACGCAGAGGTGGAAGATTGGTAATTGAGCTCGAGAGGGCGTCGGCAAGAATTTCATCCATTCCTTGCGGCGTTGACGGTCTGTCGATAGTTTCAGGCTCTTGTGGAGTCGTCGGCGCGTGGGATTGTCCCTCTTCAGCTGTCGCTTTGATACCGGGATGAGGTTTGTATAGGTGGTATCTCTGCGCGAGCAGGCTCGAGTTTTGAAGACACGTCTGTTCTCTGCTGTCTGGGTCTTTGGTGCTGTTCGAATTCGTTGTAAGCGAATCCTCCTTGGCCAGCTGATAAGCCTTGACATGCCGCTCAAGGATTGTCGGAGCCGATGTAAAGGCCAATTTCAGCAGTCTACCTTGGATCGCATTCCGCTCTTCGGATGTTCGTGATAGGTCTTCGATGACAGAGTCGAGGTATGCGAGCGATGTACCTCGGACGGCAGCGATGAATGTTCGATCCCGCGGGGAGATGAGGGTGTACCAGTTGCTCTGCATCCCGTGTGTATCAGTAAAGGGGCCGAGCGGGGGAGGGGGGGATAGTGGGCTACGCACGATGTAGATCTTTATCACTATGTCAAGTAATCGTCGTAGTCTATGAATAATTCGAGGTGGATATCAGGTATGCAGGTAGAGGACATGAAATACTCACGCATTCCGCAGGTCTTCGAGGTCTTTGATTAATTCCTTGGAACCATCGGGCGGAACGATCATCACGTCGGACTTTTCAGAACTTTCTCCTCAGTACCAGGCCCAGAAATGTAAGGCTTGGGCTCTAGGCACAGCACCGCGAACCTGAGATGAGAAGGATACGAGAGGAGGATATCATCGAGGCATGAGCCATCAACGAACCCGATCATGCCATCAACGCCGTTCTAGCTTTTAATAAGGATTTCCCCGATTTACTAATTAATTTTCGGTCCAAGGAGGGGAAATTTAGCTAGATGCTGCCATCGCCCAGTACTCGCACTCAGTGTCGTGTCGTCTCGCTACTTGGCACACGGCACCGCGAACGTAGTCGGGGAAACTTTGAAACAAACGATGCGAAAGACCAGACGGCTGACTTGACTCAATTGAAGACTCGTGGATGGAAAGATCGCAGGAGCAGAACGAGGCCGCCAGTGACAGGACACGATACAGCCCACTCAGCTGGATCTTCCGCATGACCCCCTGTGTATGGGCCTGGAACCTTCCGCGACAGTATGTCATCCCCTACAAGCTGCTCAACACACATTCCCGGCCGCACAGCTTTTGACCCGGCTCGATTGTCCGCCCCGTATGCTCTATCGCATGCTCTATCGCATGCTCTATATACCGTCCAGGAATTTAGTCAAAGCGTCCAGAATGATAGCCTTTTGTACAGCGGGATCTTCCGGGTCGGGTTTGGCGTCGGCCTCATCCCCATCTGGAAGATCAATGCCAGACACTAACACTTCGCGCAGCTCTGGAAGTGCGGAAGAAGAGTGAGATTTGATAATCAGCAATGGATCATGCGAACCCACCTTTGAGAATGGCCGAGATGTCTTTGAAGGTCCTTCCCCGCCTGTCGAGGAGCATTCTGGCGTGTTCCTGAGCCTTTTGAGACACAGGGGAGAACGTCAGGAAGTGCACCAGAACCATTCAAGCCATCTATCCTTACCCCATCGTCTTCCATGATCAGCCAAGCAAGACAATAGCAAATATCCTGGAGGTGCGCCAGCCCCGTGTTCATCCGCCGCATGTACCACTCGTCCGTCTCGACCTCTGTAATCTCCTCGTTATTGGCTTTCATGCCCTACGAAGCGCATGTCAGCGGACCAGACGAGCAAGGGCCGACAACCTTGAGCCTCACCTGCTGTTCCAGCTCAATCTCGCGATTGACCGCCTTCAACCGCCCCTCTCCGGCCTCCATCATCTCGATCAACCGATCGACGTGTTCATAGTCGTGCTCGACAAACTTTTTCAGCAGCCGGAAGCGCGGGACCGAGTCCGAGTCGAGCGTCGTGAAGAGGGATGCGAGGATGGACATGACGTGTTCCTCGTCCTCGAGCGCCGAGTGAGTCGCTGTTGGCGCCTTTTTAGACTTTTTATGTGCCTGCGATGAAGGGTTGAGATCAAGTGAGGAGGCAGCATCGGATGGGTGATACGCACCTTGCCCATCAAGACCGCAAACAGCGCTTTTAAGCCCGCCACTTCCACAAACTTTTCACAGCACCGCTTGCCCTCGTCGCTATCCGTCTGACAAGCATAATCTAATACCTTGATCGCGCGTGTGCTGGCGGTACTGTGCGCCTTCATGAGCAGTACCGTCAACTCGACGCCTTCCGCCTGATCAAACGCGCCCTTGGCTTCGGGCTCGGCGAGGGCAGAACAGAGCGCGTCGAATAGGTTTTCCATGTATTCTACTTCCTCCGAGTTGTCGGGATCCCTCTTGCGATATTCCTGATGCGCGCAAGATTAGCGTGGTCATGTCTGGATTGTGCAGTGCGAAACTCACAGCGACGGCCTCGAGCACTGCATCGAGTCCCTTGAGCTCGATAAACTTTAACCTGACCTCTCTCTCCTCTTGCAACAAGATTGACAAGATCTCACTCGCGTACTGCTTATTACTATCGTAAGCATGCTCCCGCGCGATCCTCTTCAGCAGCCACGGCAAGAGTTCGGTCGCATTGACGACTTGAGCCGCGAGCGGCGGAATAAAGGAGAGCAGGTTCTCGAATATGCCGAGGATGTTGTAGACGCCTGTCCGGTCGGATTCTTCGTCTTGCTCGTTCAAGCGTGAGAGGTTTGGCACGAGGAGTTCCACAAGCGAGTTGTCGAGCTGCTCATGAAGGCTTGATTAGCACAAGAGAGCTCGAGACCACGTAGCGCGTGCTTACCAATGCGGTCATCAATTCACCCATAGCCAACCTGACCTTTCTCGCAACCTCTTCTCGCTTCTCCTCGCCATCTTCGTCATCCCTATCCACCGCCGCCTCATCCACCAATTCCTCACCGACATCCTCATCCGTCAACTCGTAAATCACCCCGATAGCCTGTAAACTGATATCCGTGTTCTCGTGCGTGAGCAAGTTGACGAGCGTCGCGATAAGCGTGTCGTGGCGTGCCAGTTCAGGGTAAAAGGTGAGCGGGTCCTGAGTGAGCGGGTAGAAAAAAGTGAATGCTTTATCGAGATCGGCTTCCGAGTCGAGGTATCTGGTGAAGCGTTAGCGAGAGAGATCGGTTGAGAGCTGGCGGGGCGGGGCAGAGGGCTCACTTGGATGGATCGTCCGCGAAGCGCGCGCGCATTTCCGTGTTTTTCTGGACGACACGTTCGAATTTGATGATTTGCCTGCGCAGTTCCGGAAGTGTGGGCAGTCCCGAGCTCTGCGCGAAGAGATGGGTCAATGAGGAGGGGAGGGGCAAGCAGGAGCAAGGGAACCGCGTACCGTGACGTCTTCTGCCGAGGCGAACATGTCGAGGATTTGCTGGAAAAACGGTCGGACGTCAATGACGACACCCGGGATCTCGCGCACGGCATTCGCACCTCTTGCGTTTCGTTTGTCCCACCACCAAAGAACCTTCCTTCTTCATCCCCCTCATCAGCCTCGTACGTCTCATCTCCCGCACGCATATCCACATCATCTTCGTCAATCTGCCTCGCTTTCGCACCGACGTCGGTCGTGACGCTCGCCGCGGTGCTCTTGATCGGTATGCTCGGCGCGAGGTTATACGTCCGTCGAGGATGCGCAGGTGCGGGACTGGCCCGGTCGGACTCGTCTTCCACGGTCGGACGAGACCGTTTGTTGCTCGTCCCGTTCGAGTCTTGTGGGTATTTGCGTTTCGAGGGTCCCGCGTGCGGGAGGGAGGGTACCTTGAATGCGTCGCTCATGGTGTGTCGGTTGCAGGTGATCCAAGGATAGAATATGAATATGAATATGAATATGAATATGAATAGGAAGGGTGTTAGTATTTCGAAACAAGGTGTCGTTTCCACTCAATAGGTATCGGACGCACCTCCCTCTAGACTGGGTTGACTCGTCACCATACCATACCCATACTCGTCCACATTGGGCAGCATTCTGGTCTCTTCCCAGCTCGCATCCGCATCCGCCACAGTCGTCCCATCAGTCTCATCCGACATATATCCCGGATCCTTCTCTCGCTTGAAACTGGCAATAGACCGCCTTGCGATACAGGACACATCCCCTCAAAACGATGACGAATCTTCCACCTTCTGAACCACCAACGCTGGATCAACCCATCGAGGTATCGGACGATGAGCAGTCCCAAGTTCCAAAGGAAGCATCATCTGCACAACCATCGGCCGCTGGAACGGACACTCCGAGAAAGGATGTTCAGGTGTTTGGTGCCCCTCTGACGGCAAGCTACGTACCGCCATGTAAGTCGCGCCTACCTGCACCTCTTTTTCCGCGCTCATCATCTCCCTGATCCACAGCAGAACTCCCAGAATCCTACTTCACACCAACGACCACAGACCTAACCATCGCTCAATCCGCGCTCGCCCGTCGCTCGGCAGCGCTCGCCCATCGTCCGCTCCAGCTTTCCGCACAACGGGAAGAAGAGACACGGCAAAAGGAACAGGCCAAGCGGGAGCGATGGCCGCGGACGGTCGTGCGCGTCCGGTTTTCGGATCAGACGGTCGTCCAGAGGGAGTTTGAGAGTGCGGACAAGATCGGGGCGGTGTATGATTTCGTGAGGGGGACATTGGCGGAGGAATATCGGGATAAGACGTTTACGCTATGTATGGTCGTCCTCGCTGTCCCTTTTCGGATTTCGATATACTGATACATGCCCCCTTACAGATCAACCGCCCAACATTCGTTTCCCAGAACACCCGGCCAAGCTCCCACCACCGGCGAAGAAAGCTCGTCCGCTGAACCAGTTCAACGCAAAGCCCCCTCCGCCCATCAAGGAAACACTGATGGAGTTGCAGCTCGTCCCGCAGAGTTTATTGTTGGTCAGATTCGACGAGGATGAGTTGAACCGTACGTATCTTCCCGTTCGCCCGTTGCCTGCGTGTATCCCGAACGCTGACCGTTCGTTTTTGTGAATAGGTTCAGACAGAAAAGCACCACTCCTGCCGCACCTCCTCGCTTCGGCGACACCGCTTCCCGTAGCACCGGACTTTGACAGCCCGTCCGCTGCGCGCCCTACGGTTGACGAGGCACCGGGGGCTGGTGGGGAACCAAAGGCGGAGCCGAGCAAGGAGAAGAAGATTCCCAAGTGAGTTGGGGCGCTTCGTCAGTGTGCAAATTGGGAGCGTGGGCGGCTGACGTGTGGTATGTTTAGGTGGTTGCAGAAAGGGTTGATGAAGAAGTGAGCGAGCGAGGGGGGGCAAGGCGTGGGAAGTGGTGATGCAAGGATTCGGGTAGTGGTGATCCATAGACACATGGGGCGCGAATCATCGTGGCCTTGTAGATTCGCGTGATCCTGCAGCAGCTAGACAATGTGGGCTGCATGATAGTTCCTGCGCTTGTGTCGTAGCGTGCTGGTCTGAGTGGGAACGTCCGCTTCTCACCTCGCCGACTGGCCTGTTCTCGGATACACGGTGCTTGTAGCTAGCTTCCAGTTGAAGACGTTTTGTCGTTCTTTCTCAATGCCTTTTGTAGTTGTCGACCCTGCCAGTCCCCTATACTGTGATAATATGTTGCAGTATGACACGAGGGAGCGTCCTGGGCCCTGAATCCCCCTCAGTTGCCCCCTGTCGATCCTGAAGATTTCCAAAGGCGATCCATGATCAGCACGTGAAGCGTAAGCCCGCCGACAGCCATGCCGAAAGCGATGATGTGCTGGAGGAGGGCTGCATGCCTTGAGTTTGAACAGCGGCCACGTCGTTGGAGCCGATGTCACCAGCATAGGTCACGCGTAAATTCGAGCAACACGTATCCAGGCACATCCTGCGGCTCAAGTGATTGTTGCGCAACTGCAATACATTTTGGACTTCAGAGCCAAGTTATCGACAACTCAGCTTCCGCTGCAGATCGCTGTCATTGTCCGTTCACGGCCGCGAGATACGCTGGCTCGACTTCCGATCTTGACCTTACCGACGGCCTCTCCAGTCCCCTGCACAGGCTACTTGACAGAGGCTCTCGCCAAAGGCATCTTTCGACCAGTTCCTGCCCGGTGTCCTAGCCGAAGGACGTATAGGATCAGCACCAGCTCCGCGACAAAAGCATTCCTGCCATGCGACTTACCGATTGTAGGTGCGATCTTTAGCTAGAGGTCCACCTCATCGATATCAATCCGCCGCAGATACACCGACTCGACAATGATCAAAATGACGTATATAGCGACGTCGAACAGAATAGATGGGTAGGTGTCGAAGCTCCGGATGACAAGCTCATAACTAACATACTTGAGCGCGCAGGCTTGTGCAGCAAACCTTTGTGCACTCACTGCATGTGGACACCGCCACACGCCTGATCTTCCGATTGACAGACACCCTCTTTCCGGATGGCGAGCTTGCGCCCGTCATTCCGGACCCA
>BCHV01000036.1:0-41493 GCA_001599735.1 Naganishia albida
CGTTGCGAGAATTGTTCAAGGGTATGTCATTCAGTGGTAATTATGAAGCTACATTGCTGATATGTGCGCATCTCTTGTAGACGAGGTTCGAGCGCATGATCAATGCTCGGAGCTATTTGGATTAGCTGTCGTGTCGGCCTCAGGGGATGACGTCTAGGCTTCGGCGGATCCGGAAATTAGCAAGAAGTATCGGTCAACGCTCGGGATGAAGTAGATGCTTATGACAGCTATATATGCGAAGCAGACGAGACTGGGGGTCAATTTTCCGCATGGTCCATCATACAGCCTTCAAGCGTGACATCCACCACGCCCAACAGCAACCATAGCCTTTCCAACATGTACCCCTGGTTCCACCTACACCACCCGGGATACCCCGCTCCTCCGCCTCCAGCCGCCGGGCCGACCGTCTTTGCGGACGCCGTCAACTCTGCCTCTGCGGCCGGCGCCCACCATCATGTTTACCTACACGGGATGAACGGTTACCGTCGGGGATGGTGCTACCGACGTGGTCCGAGTCGGCTTAAATGGGTACGTTATTTTTCCCCTTGGCGTATCTTGATGCCGTGGCTGAAACTGCCGCACCGTAGTTTGTCCTAGGCGCCGTCGCGGCGACGGTATACCTCAATCACCGCTACCGACAGCGCCTGCGGTACGGCGACGATGAGCCCTGTGACTCCCGAAACTTTTTCTGGGCCTGTCGACAACGACGAAACGATCTTCCTGACCCGGCTGTACCGTCCCGTGCGGCGTTCACGGCCAACGACAGGCATGTAGTTGAGGGAGAACAAAAATGGCGAAGCCGGTGGCATCAACGATGGCATGAAGCAGAGAGGACTCGGGATCGAGCTCCGAGAGACGGCGTCATGCCCAGAGCGACGGAGCCGACTTTGCCCACGATCAACGATGCTTCTCGACCCGTGGCCACCGAGCAAGCGACTCCAAAGGCCACCACCGTCGCGCCCGACTTGCTCACTTACGACAGTCCCCTCCTCGGTCGCGCCCCCTCACCCACCAATGAAGCCACTCAACGTGAACGTATGGAAGCTGAAGTATGTACACCCTCTTCGCTGTTATTCATATAGCTGACGTTTCCCTTCAGGCTATAGCATTTGCGGAGGAGAAGATTGACATGTTGGTTGGTTTGCTGGAGGGTTTGAAATCGGTAAGCATTTACGCCTGTGCGTTGACTCTGTGGCGAAGCGCTCACTGGGGTTGTCTTACATAGAAACTGGAGTCGTCCGGAAAAACGACGAGCTGATTCCCGCGCAGAGATATGTGGAATTTCTCGTTGTCCAATGGCTGTGTCCTGCCATTGAAGGCGTCCGTACGAATCGCACAATGTCATATCTTCAATTTGAATATCATTCCGATTCCTTGCTCACGAGCTTCACGAGCTTGCCACGCCTGCAAACATCTCCCCGGCGCTTTTGCCTCCTGCTGAACGCCATGTTCATACGCCAATTCGCGCATCAGGCTACAACCTTTGTTGCGAGCGTATTCATCATATTCGCCTCTAGGATCCGCTTATCCTCGGCATCACTCGTTCCCGGGAGAGCGATCTCATTCAACTTGTACAGCTACATTGAACCCGTCAGGAACACCCAAACGAGAGACCTATTTCCGTGGGACGAACCTTTCTGATGGATTTCCAGTCGGACGTGGTGGGCAGGTCGGAGAGGGGAACCATCTCGCCCTCGATGAGGTCCGAGATGCGATCTACGAGGGACTGCTGGTAGGCGTCGACGTGTTTTGGCGTGGTCTTCCCGTCGTTGGCGCCGGTGGGACTGCCGATTTTCACGAGTAATAGGGTTTTGGTGTCTGCTGATATTCCGAATCGTTTGATTGCGTCTGCGATCTGTGGGCGGGTTAGCTGCGTCTATGGTGAGGAGGAAAGCGGGGACATACGTTGTTACTCGGATGCAGGGCCAGTAAGACCTCTGAATGAACGGTTTTCGTACGCAAGTTTTGTGACGATGCGGCCATGAGGGATTGGTAGATTGCCGTGAGGATGTGTTCCCTGCTGACGATCTTTCTTCCCCTTTCATCAGCGACGGCAGCCAATTCGCAGGAAAGCCGACGCACCATGCTCGCTTCCACGAATCCAAAATCCAGCTCATCCCTCGCTTCGTCTCCCTCGGTGCCAGGCATCGTGGCCGCGGCGACTAGGCGTGTGCGGAGGGATGCGGCATTCTTGACGTTGTGAAAAAGGCACAGATGAATTGAGGAGAACTCGTGGGGAAAGTTGGGGAGGCTGTAGGATTCCATAATGGGTGAACGGATGAGAATGGAAGAGACGATATCGATATAGAGAAGACTGAATACTTGAAACATGTTACCCTTGATAATTTGGATCCGACGGTCGATTGACTATAGTTCACTTGACCTTTCTATACGTTGACACCTACTACTTCTCGCCATACATCCCATCCTCCAGCCATGGTTCTCCCCCTCGAACCATTCCCCCACCGTGTCAGCACCGACGCCCCAACGACAGCCATCGAAAAGCGAGAAACGGCCGTGCTCGCGTACGAAAAGGATTCCGCTATCGGACAGGTCATCTGGGAAACGTGAGCTCTCTTTTCTCTTTGCATGATATTCGATCGACAGCTAATGAACTGCTAGGGAACGGCCCTCAGCGGAACGCGTGAATCAGGCGATAAGGGATGTCCTTGTCCGCAGGCCGGCGAGGTTTTACGATGTTACCGTGCAGCAAGTCGAACAGGAAGATGCGGACACGGACGTGGAGGGACGCTCGACGGATTCAAAGCCAGACGGCGAACAGGAGGAGTCGGGAGCTTCGGGGAATGAAGCTGAAGCGGATGAACAGCTGATGACAGTCGAGGAAATGGGTATCATGAAGATGGAACTCCACCAAACACTCGGGTATGTTCCTTTCCCCACAACGCGAAATCGTCACTAACCCTCCGTCGCAGCCTCGCATGGAACGAACTCAACAGAATTGCCGAACTCTGCCGCTCCCTCATCCCGGCCCAGCCACACCCATACGTCCTCCCGCCGAACGAAGCGACCGCCTCGATCCCCGCGAAATCTCTCGCGTGCATCCTCGCCGACAGCCAGGTGCCTCCGTTGGCCGTCCGCGTGCTGGGCGATACCAAGCAGGCGGTCGTACAGCACGTGGATGGGATAAAACGTGCGCACCGGGTGCTGGGCGATGGTGCGGCGCGGTTGAAAAGACTCGTGACGGAGGAGGAGGGGTATTGGAGCGATGTCTTGGACGTCAGCGGGTTCCATCGGCGGCGAGTGGAGGAGATGGGTGCGCGGTGTTGGGCGCTCCTGGCGAGACCCCTCGGGAATGGAGTTCCCCCTGCTCGACAGATCGCGACGGATGTCATGATCCCCTATGCGCCGAATGAAGGTGGGTCCTGGGCATTCAGCATATCCCTCGTGGGCGCTAACGGTCTGCCCTTGCTCCAGCGGGCGTCGGCTTTAGAGCACTCGCAATGGCCACCATGGCGTCCCACAACACGGCACAAGACTCCCCAACGGACCACCGCGGAACGATCACCTACGCGTCCCGCCGTAACAAACGCCTTCGCGTTTGTATCAGGTCGAACGCCGGCGGGGAGACGTACAGCCGCGTGATGGCGCTCGCGGAAACGACGGGGCGGGACCCGATCGCGGTTGATATCGGGCGGGCGCAGACGGAGATGTTTGACGATGAGGTTTTCGAGGCGGTGAGTGCGCTTCCGAGGCCCGTGTATTGGGGTGAAGTTCATCCTCTTGGGCAGATCCGAGTCGAGGCGCGGAATACGCCGACGTTGAATGCCCGGAGTTCGTTGGATCAGATCTCGGTCGATGCCGTGCCGGGACAGGAACTCGTGTTTGAAATGGCAAGTTCGCTCTTACCGTTGGCTGACGCCAGCAGAGTCTCACCCTCGCGTAGGTGGATACGGAAGACCTGGTAGAAGAGCAAAGGAACGGAAGCATCACCTTCTCCACCCGCGCCAACCTTCTATCCTCCCTACTCCGCCTCGGCATGCTGAGGATATACCGCTCCCGTTCGTCCCTGCGTCCGGAAAAGATTCCCTCCCCGGACCGACTGCTGGCGCCCGTCGTCGCGTACATGCACTACCAAGCGTTCTGCCAGCACCTGTTTCACATCCTCGAGGGATTCCGACGGGCCATGCGGGATGCCGGTCTCGAGCTCGAGATCAGGAAGAGCACGGGCGGTTCAACGGGCGGGTTGGATTGGGACGCGTTTATGGGTGATGCGAGGTCACAGGGGAGTGATGCGGGTCGCGTCAACCTGAAGGGGAATGTGGAACTGCTCGTCAACGGACGGTAAGCTCCACCAGATCGTCCGGAGCCCAACTCAGCCTGCTTTTCTCCAGGTCATTCTGCACGATCCTCTTGTCCACCGACGCTCATCTGACCATTGTCTTTTCCCACACGACATTCAACTCGCAAGATATCGCGCAGCTGCCTCTCTTTCTGGGTCAAGAACTCCGCCGGGAGATCATTTCCGTCGTCTTGGACGAGCTCAAGGCAGAGGCGGTCAAGTTTCACGTGGATGATGTCGCAGGCGTGATCAAGACCAAGCCGACGAGATTGTACGTTGACACCCGCAAGTCTCGGACGTCGGCTGACCGCGGTTGACAGGGAGATCGCCTTTACGCCGCAAGAGCCGCCTCGCCTGTGGGCGCAGAGCTCTCGGATCACGCCACCGAACACGGACGGAAACACGCTGCCACACGCTCGGATACTCGTCGAAGAGTACTCCGAGTCGCAAGGGACATTGTTATCATGGGCAGTGGAAAGGCTCTCCATCATGTAGTCCACAATGCAATGCGATATCTGGCTGCTCGACGCATCTTTCGATGACACAGAATACAATGATAATGGTGACAAAACCCCAAGGTAGATGCTGACTAGTAGTACAAAGCCGGTATCCGCATACTGCTTATCCATCTATCGAGTGATCGTTCCAAACCGAGTTTAATCAAAGCTGATCTTCTTGCCGGCCCCGGGAACAGATAGCGTTCTTTAGGAGTAACTGCGTTACTGCAGTTGTGGTGATTAGCTTCTTGGTGGGCTGCAAAGGAGGAAGACCAGGGAAGATGAGTTTAGCATCAGTGGGAGAGCGAGGGCAAGGAACCAGTACTCGGCACTGACTACGGGTGATACCGACAAAGGAGGAATAGCGCGGGCCGAAGGACAGAAGGTGAGAAAGGATGGGGTCGAAAGGTAACGCCCCGAGGTGTGGAGAGATCGACTGAAAGGGAACCGTCTGTCCTGCCGCTTGAGCCGAGGGGTTCTTTTCGCGGACGAGCTGGGAGCTGCTGGGCAGTGATAGCACGGGAGGGATAACTGGAGGGGATGCAGACGGAATACGGGGGATAGCTGGAGTACGGCGAGAGCTGGAGATGGGCCAGAGAAGGGAGAGGATATTCGCAGCGGTGACGAAGCGTCGTTGGCTAGCAGTACTCCTGGCTAAGCCGGAATGAATTAGGTTGAGACAGCTGACACATGCGAATGGACCATCGCTCTGCAATACAACATGACAAATCTATAGACAGACTACTCAATCGCAAAGCTAATCAAATGATATCTTCTTGCCTTGACTTGTTCCAGCTGAGAAACCTCCAGATCGAGGATTTGCCCCTCCACGGGACGAGCCTGAAGCAGCAGGAAGGTAAAGAAAATTGAGCAAACGCGAAAACGGGCTTGACACAGGGCAAATAAGACGAACCTCTACCGCCCCGACCACCACCTCGCCCTCCACGATCACCGAAACCGCCTCGTCCTCCGCCTGCGAAAGAACAAGAATGAAAACGAATGAGAATCCGAATTCAACGAGAAACATGCACCCTTGCGCATGACTTACCTCGGCCACCACCTCGTCCCCGGTCAGAGAATCCACCCCTACCACCACCTCGACCGCCTCGGTCACCGCCGCCCGACCTGTTCTCGTCCCTCGGCGGGGCAAAGTCCAGCCTCAATGCACGACCGTCGAGCTCCTGACCCTTCCACGCGTCGAGGGCAGCCTGAGCGCTCTCGATCGTCTCGAACTGAACGTAGGCGAAACCCTTGGGAGCACCGGTCTCCCTGTCCGTCGGCAGACGGACGGACTGGATGGCACCGTACTCTCCGAACGCGTTGTACAGCGAGTCCTCGTTGGAGGAAAACGCCATGTTGCCGACCCAGAGGGTGGTGCAGGGCGGGTTCTGCTTGTCGCCGTACGCTTGGGCTCGCTTTTCGGTGTTCTGCGCCGGGGGTCGGGCAGACGCGTAGTTGATGTTGACCGGTCGACCGTCGATTTCCTTGCCGTTGAGTTCGACCGCCTTGGCAGCGCCCTCGAGGTCGGCAAACTCGATGTAACCGAATCCACGGGATCGGTTCTTTTCTCGGTCCATCATGATTCGGACCGAGACGATCTCACCGCATTCCTGGAACTCGGACTGGAGCCAGTCGTTGTCGACGTTCCACGAGAGGGAACCGACAAAGACGTTCTTGGTCGCTTCCTGTTCGCCCTGCTCGGTGTTGGTCTTGGCGACCGCACCGTTCTCGGTCTTTGCCTTCTTGGTGGCGGCAGGGGCCTCTTCGCTAGCCTTTCGCTTGCCATTGGTCGCGGCAGGCTTCTCCTCCTCTTCGTCGGAGCTGGACTCGTCGGAAGATTCCTCGCTGGATTCGGCCTGCGAAGGGGTCAGCACGATGTCAGGCAAAGACAAGACGACTACTCACATCCTTGGCGGCAGCGGGAGCGGCCATCTCCTCGTCGGACGATTCCTCGTCAGATGACTCCTCTTCGGACGACTCGTCGTCAGACTACAACATCGGTCAGCGAAAGGATTCCCCTATCAGAGACGCTTGTACTCACGTCCTTCTTTGCAGGGGCGGCCTTTACCTGAGCAGCCTTGGAAGGCTCCTCATCGGAAGACTCCTCATCAGACGAAGACTCTTCGGAAGAAGACTAGGGACACAAAATCAGTATTGGCCCACAAACGAGAACGAAGAGAGACGCACCTCCTCGGCCTTGGTGGGCTTGAAGTCACCGTTGGGAGCGGTAACGCTGACCGGGGCAGCGGCGACAACCTTGTCCTCCTCCTCGCTTTCGCTAGAGTCAGAATCCGACTCGGACTCGGATTCGGAAGACGACGATGACTCGGCGGGAGGGGGRGGGGGRGTCGGCTCCTTCTTGGACTTCTTGGACTTCTTGGAAGCCTGTGGAGGAAGGGGAATGTGTGAGGATGGAGTGGAATACGGCGACTCGGAATGCGGAACGTACCTTTTCGACGACGGGTGCGGGAGCGGCCTTGGGTGCTTCCTTCTTGGAAACCTTGTCAGCCTTCTTCGACTCCTTGGGGGTAGTCGCCTTGGCGGCCTTCTTCGAGTCCTTCTTGGTGTCTGACTTGGCCATTATGATAGAGATGATGGGAAGTGGATGGGAAAACAGACAAATACGACAAGTCCGGCACTATACGCTGTATATATATCGCTCCCGCCCGTTTGCCCCGCGAACACAAAATTTTGTCAAAAAAGTTCAGGCTACTACCAGTTTTGAGTCCGCACTCGTGATCTCGCTAACAAGATTCATTTAATTTCGGCCGCCGAGTTTGCCGCCGCGCCGTCGTCGGGGCGACATATCGCTTGAAGCTGGGGCTCTTAGGGTGGCCTTTGTACCAGACTGAGATCGGCCCTACATAGAGTTGGTTACCGGGAGCAGATCACGAATACAGAAGTTGCATTCTCTGAACCGGGACATATGTATCATTGCTCAAGCTGCTACAACACCTTGACCTTGCCCCCATCCCTAATATACCCCTTGACACCCTCCACACTCGCCCACACGAGCCTCGCCCAGCCCCAAATGAGCCCAAAGCTGCAATAAACGCTCGTCATCATGAGCGGCAGGAATTCCCATTTCGCACGGGTGGATTGGGTGATAAGGAGGGGAAGGATGGTAGACGTTGTCAGGTGCAGGAGAAGGAACCCGGTGAGGTAGGTGTTTTCGATGTGGTGGATCGTTTTAGATTGCCAAGAGGTGGTGGTGCTTGTGACGTGTTTCCGCAACGAGCTGAACGTGATGCCACACCAGACCGCGGTATACACCACCTTGACCGGCGTTTCTACACCCAAAGTCATCAATTCATCGTCCCCAACGAAACATCACCCCGACTCACCAGCAGGCTGAAACAACAACGGGAACAACGAGTAGATCCCCGCGACCGAGGCAACGATAAACGCACGAAAGTGATTCCGATCCTGCGTCGCCAGCAGACTGAACCCCTTTCCCGTTCAGCGACCGAACCGATCCGAGGGCGGGGAGGGAAGAATGACTCACCTGAGCGGGACGAGAACAAGCATGATCGCCTTTTCATGGACGTGCCAGCCAAACATGTAGCTCGCGTATCCGCAGTGGGCGATGGCACGCAGGAAGACGGTATAGTTTGGCTTGAGCCATAGTTCGGAGAGCAGGCACTAAACAGGGCGTTTTCAGTGGGTGTTAGCCTGATATCCTTGTCGGTGTTCTGGGCGGGACGTACAACTTGTACGGCGATCGTGAGGAGGAAACAATGTCCCGGCTGAACGTCGGGTAGGACGGCAAAGCGCGTGTCCCCGACGAGACCTCGGGAAGTGGACGCGATCCCTGCGCCGGAGACAATGGCGTTCGGGAGCCAAGGGAGCTTTGTCGTTACTTCCTCAACACCATAAGCGCTCAGCGAATATGATTCGGCTCTGGGAGGTACGTACGTTTCAGCAGGACCCGATCCAGGAGCGTAACCAAAGCCCAAACACTTTCCCCTCACATCAGCACTTCAACCAGGACTCTTCACCAAGGACCCACTTTGGCGCCCAGTACGCATGCATCAAACCCCGCGTAAAAGGGAACAACCTCGCTACCAATTGCGGCACCTGTCCCATGTACACAAACGGGCCGAGGGATGCGGAGAATACCGTGAGGGTGACGCCTCCGATCCGTGCGAGTGGGCCGAGTTGAAGCCGGCCTTTGCGTGGGTTGTTAGAAAAGGCTGTATAGACGGGAAAGCGGAGCGCACCATTCGGGAAGCAGTACCGTCGGAAGAGGAAGACGAACCACGCGGGCGCGAGGTACATGTATATGTGTCTTGGCCCAGAGTTAGTGTCCGGTCCGGGGGATAGAATCGAGGGGACTTACTTGAAGTTGAGTAACGTTGCAAAGAAGAACACGCACAGCATCGGCTTATCCTATAGCCATTATCAGTACCCCGGCGCGACCCCCGTCTGATGGCGTGAGGGACTCACCTCTTGCGCGCCGACGAGGCTGAACAGCATGAGACCGAAAAGAAAGCCGTTGTACTGAAAGTGAATAGAGTCGAGGATGAGGAAGCCAGGGTGGAGGAGTATCGCGAGCGCGAGAATGGTATGGAGGCGTTTATTCGGTGACGAGGGTACCAGGCTTTCCCACGGGATCGTTGGCATTCGGGCGATCCAGTGAGGGAAGTGAAAAACGTACCAAAGTGCACCCCACGCCAGGCATAGTTCCGACACGAGCACCGTACTCCGCATGTACGCGACCGTCTGCCATGTCTCGACTGGTTTTGACGAGAGCTTGAGAATGGTTTCGGAGATGGAGGAGGGGAGGAGTTTGGCGGGTATTGTTAGTAGGTAGGAAAAGTAGGCGAAGAATGGAGGGTAGTCGAGTGCTGCGGAGGGCGTTTAGCGGGGATTGATAGGGGATGTTGAAGCGTACTCCATTGTGAGGTTGTCTGATGAAGATGAGCTACATTTCTATACCGACAAATGGGTACTTACATCGATGTACCATTGCGATATTGGCAGATGATGCGTGATTGCAAGCCAATTTCGATGAACCTATCCAGAGATCTGGTCAGACCATCATACATAATGAGCAACCAACGCACTTCAAAGTCTGTGCTCCTGCTAATTACTGAATCAGCATTCATCCTCCGCTTCGTCGCGCAAACTCACTATGCCGGAAACAGCAGCAGCTTTGTCGCGAGCGCAAGAACGAGCAGGTTCCGCTGCACGGCGGTGAGTGCCATCTTTACTCTCAGGTTGATACCTTGGACGTCGAACGCTTCACAACGTGGATGAGCTCGTGGATGTACCGTACCGAGTACCGACTTGTGTCGAATCTGCTTCCGTCCACCTTGGATGACTCACGATCGATTGCGCCGAATTATCGAAATATCAGAGATCACTTTCACCTTTCAACCTTCAAGGTGACATTCCCTCATATCTCCACTCGACATCCCAACCATGGCAGAGATCGCCAAGAATCCGCAAAGAGGCCCGACCTTCCTGCAAGCCCTAGGCGTAAGACCCCCTTCTCCTCCTCCGAACAACCACTAACGTACCGCTTCGCAGGCCGGCGCCATCTCGGGTCTCTCCGTCGACTTTCTCTTCTTCCCTATTGACACGATCAAGACCCGCCAGCAGTCCCCGCAGGGGTTCTGGGCCGCGGGAGGGTTCAAGGGTGTTTATCGGGGTGTGGGCATGGTTGGGGCCGGTAGCGCACCGGGATGTAAGTCGTTTCGCGTGGAATGGTGGGTGTCATGTTGGACTGATGAATGGGTCGCGGAAAGCGGCATCATTCTTCACGACGTATGAATTTCTGAAACAACAACTTCCGAAACGGTTCACCGTGTTCCGTGAGAACCCATCACTCAACCACTTGGCCGGCTCAACCGGCGGTGAATTCGTACGTTTCCCCTTCTTCACCTTGCGTCTCCCCACCAGACTGACCGCGCCGACGACGCAGATGGCATGCCTCATCCGCGTTCCGACCGAAGTCGTCAAGTCCCGCGCACAAATCTCGGCGTACGGAAAGGACGTCGGCACGTTTGGCGCGGCCGTAAAGCTGATGCAGATCGAGGGTCTGAGAGGGTTCTACCGTGGTTTCGGGATCACGCTTGCCCGGGATGTCAGTCCACTTCACCCGCGACATCTTTCACGAGAGCTGATCCATGGGAATTTCTCATAGATCCCATTCACGGCTATTCAGTTCCCCTTGTACGAAAAGCTGAAGTCGCTGCTGTCGATCCACTACCTCCCGAACCAGCGGAAACCACTGCCGCACGAGGCGGCACTGTGTGGTTCGCTAGCAGGCGGGTTCGCAGGTGGGATCTCGACGCCGTTGGATGTTGTCAAGACGCGAGTGATGTTGGAAGCCAAGGTGAGAAGAACTGTCGAAAACTCCTTGAACCTGGGCTGATTCGGGACCGCAAGTCTGCGCATCCGAGTCCGACGGATCCGGCGTCGAGCGGTTCGGCACTGTCGATTCCCTCGCGTATGCGCCGGATCGCACAAGAGGAGGGCATCAAGACGCTCTTTCGGGGCGGAATGGCGCGGACGACGTGGATCTCTCTCGGAGGCGCGATCTTCCTTGGCGCGTATGAGACGGTGATGAAGGTGATACGGAAGGATGAGTCTGATCAAGCATGAGGAGGGCATGGGTAGACGTGCATAGGAGTCGTAGGATATACCCATATATACAACTAGATGAAGAACGCTGCTAGAACATGTTGGCCAGACTCCTCGCGGCGACTCGTTCGTCCAACTTGGATCTCTGCTGACCGAACGGCTGTGCGGTTCCACGCGAATAATCCACGTTGGCCCCATATGCCGGACTAGGCGCATGCGCAGCGGCTTGTTGTGCTGCCGCGCCGGGGTAGTACATGCTCTGCGTCATACCTTGGGGCTGTGTTTGCGGAGCGTAGGGGTCATATGCCGCCGGTCTAGGTGTCGGTGCCGCTCCTGATTGGTAAACATGCGTTGATTGTGGGTTCGACATGGCTTGCGGAAGGTTTCGCGGTTGCGCTGATGTCGGGGACAGACTTGCGGGATGAGACGGCGGGATAAACATCGATTGCGCTACATTATCCGTCGTCAGATTCGGCACGCGCGGCCTTATTGCCGGCGCCGGATTCACGACTCCATTCGCAGGCGCCGCCCTCGTCAGATTCGATGCGGGCTGATACTTTTGCTTTTCGTGCGCCGGTCGGCCGATATTCCCAACTTCGGGACGAACGGCCTCGAGTTCCTTCAAGAGTTGCTTCTCGTACATGATCTTGCTCTTGGCGTGTTCGATCAGCATCAGTGCCGCATCATCGTGCGCCTGTCGAGAGTGAACCTGAAGTGCCGAGCGGAGGTTGGTCGAGATGGCGGAAACGCGGCGTGCGAGGGTTTCATCCAGTTCTTGAGCCTAATCAAGGTATTAGCGCGGAGCCGTTGTCAGCTGGAAGGCGGCCCACCTCGCGCATCTCCTCGATTGCATCATCCACCTTTGTCGGATCGATCCGCGTGTTCCCTCTTAGCTTTTCCACCGCCCGCCGCTTGTGGATAGCGTTCTTTGACGCCGTCTGTGCGTCCTCGAGTACTTGCGTGCGATGAATCAGCGTGTCCTGTGTAAAGGTCAGCCCGGGTCACGCTGCTATCGCACGGGACGTACTTTGGCTTGCCGCGCGTGAAGAGACTGGTATCCCAGCGAATCGCTCAAGATGATATTGTCACTAATCGCCTGTGCCGATTTTATTAGCAGAGTATGCCGATCCCTCCGAAGAAGCTCACCTGCGCCTGAGCGATCGAGCCCGCAGCTTCCCACGTTTTTCCAAGCCGTTTCAGCGCAATCGCTAGATCCGGATTCGACTCTACGCTCGCGAGGGAGACCATCTTGGCTCCTACCTCGGCCAACGTCGGTGCGAGTGCTGACGCCTGGCGTTAGATCCGTGTTGTACTGCAACGAATAAAGGGGGACGTACCACGTCGGCTTTTACTTGTACCCGCTACGGCTTTTGCCGACTCGGCCCACTTGTCTTCCAGCTTGGCGAGCTCCGCTTTGGCCATCTGCAAGTCTTCGTTCTCGTCCGGCGGGCCCTTTCGGAAGACGCGGGAGATGGAGGAGAACGCGCCCCCGGATGTGGATGATGTTGCGCGGTGGGCAATGTTCTTTACCACGGGTTGATACTGCGCGGGAGTCAGTTCCAGAAGGGAAGGGGAGGGGGAGGGGAGGACTGACGCCAAAGTCGCTTTCAATGAAACTGCGCATCTCGTTGTCTTGTTGTAGCACCGGATCTTCGCATACCCGTGTGAACCAACGTTGCAGCGCGATTCGCACCAGCCGGTCGTCTGCGCGCAGGATCAGCAGAGCTCGCTTGTCGAGACGTAGAGTAACGCACCTTCATCGTCTGTGATTGCCGATGTCTGCGGTAGTGGTAGGGCAGGGAGGATCGCTGTTTGGACGTGATCAGCAATGGCCAGCTGTACGAGGGAAAGAGATGCGCACTCTGTGGATTCCCATACGCAAGGTGATCCGCGAATAACTGGAATTCCACGTAGGACCGCTGCATATTGCGGTACATGTTCGTTCGAAAGTTGGGCAGATTGGTCTATCCAGTGAGCGTATCAGTATCGCGGTCATACGACGTTGCCACGGCGTACTTGCATTCGCGTCAAACCTGATCAAGAGGTCCTTTCTGTTCCGCTCGAGACCCGTGATTCGGACTTTGAGAAACGGCTGCTGGGTGGAAGACTGTGTTCTCTTGACCGAAGGTGCCGCCGTGTTCTGGTAGGCGTTCGTCGGTCTTTGAAGGACGCTTGATAGCGGGGCATCATCGTCGTCTTCCTCTCGTGGTCCATTCCCTTCCCTGTGAGACGTCGGTTCTTGATGTACCGCGGCTGGAAACGTGGATACGGATGCGGAAGGTGAGCCCCAGCCGTCGATAGATGCGAGTGGGTCTGCCATACTGCGGCGTAGTGGAATGAGGTGTTGAGAAGGAGACAAGGTGAGGGCAGAAGATATCGCCGTTGACTTGATCTGCCATGCGGAATGCGGAATGATATCGCTTCCGATCGTCGCGCTCTTCGTCATACTCGTTTCCTTTCTCAATCCAGGCTAGGGCGTACGTGCGTTTCATAAAGCTGTTAGGCCTGTTGCCGCCTTTATGAACACAAACCTGGGTCAATTTACTTATATCGCCACGTAGCTACATAGTCTCGTCGTCTATATGTCGACGACCTTCAGTGGACTACAAGATCTCCAGCGCGGCAGCGTACGACTCCAGCAGATCCCCATAGCCATCTTTCGCGCCGACCGGTTCATCCTCATCCCTAAACCCTGATTCCAGCCCAGTCCGCGTTGGATTCTGCAACGACGAAGACCTCTCTGGCCGTTCAGGCAGGATCAAGGACTCTGGCGTGCTCTGCCCCGCGACAGGCGTACCCGGCTGTGAAAGGCTCGACGTCCTGATCGGCAATTCGGTCGTCTCGCCGTTCGTGGGGGTTCCGTTCACGTCGATGTGACCTGCAGACTGCAGTCGATTGTGGGCCGCTTTCGAGGCGAATTTTCCCTTTCTGACGACCTTGCTTCGGCTCACGCCCGCGGAAGAATCGTCAACGGATTCGCGTCGCGAGGAAGGCTGTTCCTCTTCGTTGGTCGGGACAGCACTGTCGTGGAGCTGATAGCGTTCCTCGGCCGCCCGAGAATCGGTCGTAGGTGTCTGCGAGTCATCGTGGCTTGCCCCCGGGTCACTGAGGTGATACCTTCGCTCCGCCGTATAACTATCCCGCGTCGCTTTCCGCAACCTCGCCGACGTCGTCTGCCCATCCGGTACGGCATCACGCTCCACGCTGCCTAACGAGGACCGCTGACTCCGTCGGCTGACGGATACCTTTCGCGAGACATAGTTTTCCACGACGTCGAGGTTTTGCAGGGAAGGTGAGGGGCTTACACGGCCCATGGGTGCGGATTTGGCGCCGTCTGCATGCAGGGGACTCGCGGGCTTTGCTGCCCTGCTCAAGATGAGCGGTCTAACAGAGCTCTTGCGGTCGGGTGAAACGGCCGGTTGCGCAGCTGGGCTGGAGGCGACGGCCGCCAAGCGGCTCTGGAGTGAAGGCTTGGAACTTCCTAAAGTCGGCGCCTTGGGTCGGTACCTGCCCGCGGGATAGATAATACTGCCCCTTGGTGTAATGAAACTCGGCGGGAGGTTGGTATCCCTTCGAAAGAGTGCCGCCGGTTCATCGTTGATTGCTTCGTCGGTCGCGGCGTCTTGCGTCGGCGGATCGACGGCCTTGGTCTCGGCGTCTTTCAGTGGCGAATCCGTGTTCGACTCGGGCTCCGCCTTGCCCTTCCACAATTTTGACCAGCCCACCTCCTGCTGCCCTGCCAAGCTGTTCAGACGCATCAACGCAACAGCCGTCAAATTGCTTGACACCTTGCTAACCCTCGCAGCGGCATCGCTCTCCTGTAGTGCGGCCGCGATACGTTCCCCGGATGAGCTGATGGTATTTTTCACGCTGCCGATATCGACGAGGGGTGTGTTCGTGTACCTTGGTAAAGGGTTCATGCTTTCCCGGACGGACGACGTAGCCTTGGTAGCCAACAACTCCAACCTGCCCACCAGGCCATCCTCCTCTTGCCCTCTCCGATCCGTAGAAGGCAACTGGACACCCTCTAAATCCTCCCCTTCCAACAAACTCATCACCCGTCGCTGCCTGACCTCCCACGTGACGCGGACCACCTCGGAAACACCCACCTCCCCCATCGGGAACGCACCCATCAGCGCCCGTGCGCGCGCCGTCTTTTCCTCAGCCTGGTCTGCCGGAAGATCCGGGAGCTCGGGGTCAAACAGGAGCCGATCCCGTTCGCGCGCGTGCCAGAATCCCGGTTCCTGTGGTGTCTCGAGGATGTGGCGGAGGGKGTCTTTCAATAGGAGGAGCATGGCCGTACACGCGTCGAGGAGAAGTTCCGTTTTACCGCTCGTCCCCGATAAGATTGTCGTCGGGTCTTCGTCTTCTGAAAATATGGCGTCCCATAGCGGCCATACCTGATCCCGCGGGACGCTCTTGACGAAAAAGAATTCAAGCCATTCGCGGACAAAGGCGTCGGTTCGTATGTCAAGGTGCAGCCCCATCTGCCCTGCTCTCAGCCTCCCATGGAAAGTCGACGTAAGGAAGAACTCACAAGTATCCGGTAAAGCCCTTCGTCCGCCCAGAAAACTCTCTTTGCCAGCCTCACGCCCGCCTCCTCCCGACCCGTCTCGCTCATCAACGTCTGCACACCCGGATCGGAAAGCAGGGCCAAAAGGCAAGCAAACGTCTCTGCTTCAGCGTGTTCGGCGGGCTCCCAACCTTGCTCGGAAGAGAGCACCGATGTGTCTCCTTCGGTGACGAATAACGCAAAAAAGGTCCGTGCGAGGTGAGTTGTAGGTTGTCGAGTAGGGGAGTAGCATATGGATACGGCGAGAAGACGAACGAGCCCATCTGCAAGAGTTTCTTCCCCCTGATCCACAGCGGTCACGGACGACCGGCTAAGAGGACGTGAAGGGATCAACGTGATCTCCTGCTCTGCCGTTGTCGGTGATGCAGCCGTCACGACGATACTCGCTGGCGGTGGGACGACCAGGGATAGCGATTTCGGGTTTTTGGTTGCGGGTTTGGAGCGTGGACCGCGGAGGTGTTTCGGTTTATCGTCCGAAGGACAAGGAGAGAGCGTTATCTCCGGGCTGAGGGTTTGTTTGTCTGGTGCCGAAAGGTTGGCTTGAGATCCGGGACGGTTCCGTAGTTGTTGAATGTATCCTTGTATCCCTCTTGAATTCTCGACGATCGGCAGTTCCGCTCCGTCCTGTATCTTGCGCACGAGCGGATGATCCGGTGCGTACTCTGCCTTTCGAAGGAGCCACTTGCCCTCTTTCGTCCGTGCATATGCACGCACTTCTTCATCCAACTTGACCAGTTGCTCGGTCTTCTCCGCCGGAAGAGAAGACGGAAGCTCATCCACGAGCCGCTGAATCCACATTCAGTACACGAGCACCTCTTCAGGGACAAGTGGAGGACGCACGTAGTACTCTGTCCACCGGTCCTTCTCCTCTGTTTCCCAAAGAACCTTCTCCTTGCCGCGAACACCGAGGAGTAGTTGCCAGCTCGACGGTCTCCATTGTACAGGCCATTCCGGGATACCTACCAGTCGCGAGAATGAGCACAGTTGGTGCATGAAGGAGGGGGAGCGACGTACCGCGGGAACAGAGTCGTTTTAGTGTGGGCAGGGAGACGAGGTGCTCGTCGTTTGTCGGGTCGAGGATGACTTCGAATGCGCGTTGGCTGTGCGTGGTCAGTGTCATGACTTTGTGAAAATAGCGAAACCACGTACCGCGCTGTTTCGGGGTCCATCTTGATGCTTCGAGCGGAACAATGTCTGCATTCGACAGCAAGGGAATGCGAGACCAATGAAGTGGATAGGATGGATCTGGGCTGAGTGTGCTGTACTCGAATCCGAGACAAGTACTTACCCCTATTAATAGCGGAACCAGATTATAAGGGCATCCTTTGTGTTGAGTAGATGTTATTGATGCCTCTGCTTCTCGTCAAGACCCTTCAATCCAAGACGATGCACCACCAATGACGGCTACTATTCCATACCAGCGGGACGACACGCCGGATCAAGTGGACGCCGCGGGAACCGTCGAGTCGCTCGTCCCACCGCCATCATCAGCCGATCAATCCCAGGACAACAGTCAACAATCCATAACCGCAGAGAGCTCGACGTCCTCGTTCCTCCTGACCCTCAAACCGGCGAAATCAAGAACCCGTGACCCATCGTACGAGGATGCAACGACGACGGATGAGGAGCCTAGGAGAGCAACGTCAACGAAACGCGGAGAGGGGGAATCAGGGGAGCAGAGTAGGTTAAGGGTAAAGGCATCAACAAGCAGAAAAGGCCACGCAGCACCGCCGCCCAGGGCCGCTCAGTCCGTCTTTACGAATCTGGTCCTCCCACACGCCAAAGTCCCGAAAGCTCCAACATCCGGTAAACGTTCTTCCCCTTTCACCCATCAATCGACGAGACTTACCCTTCCTGCGCAGGAATGTACTTTTCCCATCTTCCATCTCAAGGATACCCACCGCCAAAGGCATTGCGCGCACACACGGCGACGATGGTCGGCAACTTGCTGTACCTTATCGGTGGGTGCGATAAACACGGTTGTTGGCCGGGCGTCGCGACCTTCAACACCGGTACGTTCTGCTGCCCATGCCCTCCTGTACGCGCGGGGATCATGCCTGATTGTATTGTTACGTAGAGACGCACACATGGCGGACCCTCCAGACAGGTGGAGTGGAGTTGCCGCCCCTGAGAGCACATACGACGACCCTTGTCGGACGGACGCTGTATGTCTTCGGGGGTGGGGACGGGCCGACGTATTCGAACGAAGTGTACGCATTTGATACCCGTACGTCCGTCCGCCGACAGCACGATGTGTTTTTCTGGAGAACCTGACGAGGTGCAGAGACGCATACATGGTCAAAGCCGCGTATAACGACACCTCAGCGACCTCCTCCGCGCCGCGCACATACCGCCGTGCACTATACTCACCAGTAAGTAGACGAAGCGGCGAATAAAACGGACCGCCAAGGACTGACACCAGCGTAGTATCCTCATCTTTGGCGGAGGGAACGGCCACACCGCCCTCAACGACGTCTGGGCGCTCGACATTTCCGACCCACGCGTCCTCTCGTGGGCGGAATGGCCTACCAAGGGCGACGTCCCCGTAAAGAAGGGGTACCACACCGCCAACTTGGTCGGCGGCAAGATGGTCGTCTTTGGCGGGAGCGATGGTGTGCATAGTTTTGCGGATATACATGTGTTGGATATCCGTGAGTCGCCCTGGTGGGCCTGAAGCGCGGGAGACAAGCCGGGCTAATGGGAACAGCGAGTATGAGGTGGACGAGGGTGCGGACGGAGGTGGAGGTGCAGAGATTGAGTCATACGAGTACGCAGGTTGGGTCGTACCTGTTCATAATCGGAGGACATGATGGTGCGAGCGTTTCCGAATCATGAGAAACGCCGCTGACCTCGCGCGTAGGCCAGAGATACGCACAGGATGTCCTACTCTTCAACCTTGGTATGCCCCACACTCTCATCCATAACTCGCACTCACGTTGCCATAGTGACGCTCTCGTGGGAAACAAAACCAATATACGGCGTGCCTCCAGCAGGTCGCGGATACCGTACGTTCTCCCACTCAATCCTTTTTACTCTCTCGCTGATCTCCAAACGAAGACACCGCCGTTCTGCATGACTCCCGGATACTCATTTCGGGAGGGTACGACGGCCACCTTCATTTCGGGGACCTTTATGCGCTCGAATTGGCGAGCTGTGCGTACTTGCCGCAAGTGGTCAGTCTTTTCTCGCTGGATATGGAGAGAGTCAGGCTGATGTGTGCGGAAGACGACTTTTGAGATCGATGAGATCGGGAAGAGGGATAATGACGCGATACCGGAACGGGTCGAGTAGAAGAGCCAGCTTTGTGCTGGCCCTGCAGCTGGAATGTTCGAGAGGGAAAAGGTTGTACTAGTTTATCACTGCATGCATGGATTGATCATTTGCATACCCGCCAAGTCCCCTTCCCGCTCGAAGCTTCAATTGCGAGCACCCCCAGGATGCCGCAACAGCTGTTGTGGTGTAAGTTTCAGCGTGTCCGGCCTCAGTTGAGACTCCTCGGAGGCGTCTCGTCGAATCATACGGGTCATGAGTGGTGAGCCTGGAGCCTGGCAAAGCGATCATCCGCATCACCTCGGTGCAAAAATACAAACCCGACCAGACCGCTGTGCTGCAAGCTCCAGAATCGATGGCATCACAGGGCAGCCGCAAAAAGCTAATCCCTCGAACCTGGATTGAACAGGTGACCGCCGCAGGCTTGGGATGAAATCTCATTACAATGCGGCGCTCTTCCAACTGAGCTATCGAGGGTTGACATGAAGAACGTAGCTACATGACATACAATCCCAAAAACACACCAATCTCGAGGACTAACAAAGTCGTGCATGCCCTATATCCATCTGACTACTCTCATTGCACGCTATCATCTAGACATGTCCCTCATATATCCCTACATGTGAACGAATCAGCAGACGCATCTCGAATGACTCGTTCAGCAGTTTGCGACCGAGGTGCGATAGGAGCATCACGGAATAGAGGTGGAAACACAACTGTTCCCTGATTGCCCTGGTCCGTGATCGGTTTCTAGGGTACTGCTATCGCCTGTCAGGTCTTATCGCCCTCTAGTGTCTAATTACAGACGCGCCCGATTTGAAGGGGGCAAAGAAACAGTGGCACGTCTCCAACAGCTCCTCGGACGCCTACACATCGCCCTCCATGGCGCGGTCACGATCTGTGTAGATATTCCTACATGAGAGATATGGACAATAGTCGGTAGATTGGTGTTACTTGGGAGATCGCCCATAGGCGTCAATCATCATACATGGCCAGCACATCACGTCGGAACTCTCGCGGCGGAGACGACGCGCTGCGACGTCTGCGACGACTGCGACTACACCCACCTCCAAGGCCAGACAGACTCGGATTCTCAGAATTTTCAATTTATCACATTGTGATTTTCATCTAGTCTCTACACTTCAATGCCTGATATTACCCCCCACTAGTTTTGTTTACTTGGAAAGGAAGTCGGTGTTGAAGCTTTCGATGGTAGATTTGACTGAAGGGAAAAAGATCAGTTGATGCCAAAGGCACGCATGACGGGAACTCACTCTGGCCCTCGAGCTCCTTGGACATGCTCTTGGCGGAGGCAATGCTGTTGAGGAGCTCGCCCTGCTGGGAGGACAAGTGCTCCTGGAAGGCGGCATCCCATTCGACGATTCGCTCAACGGGGATCTTGTCCAGCATACCGTTGACACCGGCAAAGATCAAGGGGACCTGAACCTCGGTGGCAATGGGCGAGTACTGCTTCTGCTTGAGCAATTCGGTGAGACGGGAACCTCGGGCGAGCAAGTATCGGGTGGAAGCGTCCAAGTCGGAACCGAACTGGGCGAACGCGGCGACTTCTCGGTACTGGGCCAAGTAGAGCTTCAAGGAACCGGCGACGGCCTTCATGACCTTGGTCTGGGCAGCGGAACCGACTCGGGAGACGGAGAGACCGACGTTGATAGCGGGTCGGATACCCTTGAAGAAGAGTTCGGCTTCCAAGAAGACCTGTCCGTCGGTGATGGAGATGACGTTGGTAGGAATGTAGGCAGAGACATCACCACCCTGGGTCTCGATAACGGGCAAGGCGGTCAAGGAACCACCGCCGAGCTTCTCGTTCATCTTGGCGGCTCGCTCGAGCAATCGCGAGTGCAAGTAGAAAACGTCACCGGGGTAGGCCTCTCGTCCGGGAGGTCGTCGCAAGAGCAAGGACATTTGTCGGTAGGCAACGGCCTGCTTGGACAAGTCGTCAAAGATGATCAAGGCGTGCTTGCCGTTGTCTCGGAAGTATTCACCCATGGCGGCACCGGAGAAGGGAGCCAAGTACTGCAAGGGAGCGGCATCGGACGCGGTGGCGGCGACGACGATCGAGTACTTCATGGCGTCGTTCTCTTCCAGGGTCTGAACCAACTGGGCGACGGTCGATCGCTTCTGACCGACGGCGACGTAGACACAGTACAGCTTCTTGGACTCGTCGGAGCCGTTGTTGAATCGCTTCTGGTTCAAGATGGTGTCGAGCGCGACGGCGGTCTTACCGGTCTGTCGGTCACCGATGATCAATTCTCGCTGACCTCGACCGATGGGCACCATCGAGTCGACCGACTTCAAACCCGTCAACATGGGCTCGTGGACGGATCGTCGCGGCAAGATACCGGGAGCCTTGGACTGGGCTCGTCGTCGTTCCGAGGTGTTGATGGGTCCCTTGCCGTCAATGGGCTGACCCAAGGCGTCGACAACTCGACCGAGCAATTCCATACCGACGGGAACGTCGACAATGGCACCGGTTCTAGTGGACGAGATGAGTTTGGGAGACCACCGTCAAACTCGAGCCGCAACTTACCGCTTGACAGAGTCACCTTCCTTGACGCTTCGGTCGTTACCAAACAAGGTAACACCGACGTTGTCAGCCTCCAAGTTCAAGGCCATACCTCGGACACCCGAGGCGAATTCAACCATTTCTTCGGCCTGGACGTTTCGGAGACCGTAGACTCGAGCGATACCATCACCGATGGTCAAGACTCGACCAGTCTCTTCGAGCTCTCCACCGGTAGAGGCACCGGAGATTCGGCCTTCCAAGATGGAAGAGACTTCCGAAGCGGCTGTCAAAGGCAAGGGTAAGGATGGGACAAGTAGAGGAAGGGGTATTGCTTACCGGGCTTGGCGGTAGCATAGGTCCTGGCGGGGACGGCAGCTCGAGCAAAGGTTCGGGCCTGGAGGGAAAAAAAGTTTACGTCAGTCGTCGTTCGCGATTGAAGTGGGGAGGCGACGACGGGATGGGTAGTAGCGGTGGAGAGACAACGGTATCCATCGATCGAGGTTGAAGGTTGAACCAAACGACCGTGTTGGGATCCTCGGTAAACCCATCGCGAAAAAACGCGAATCGTGTTCCTCTCCGTCTTCCCTCTTTTCCTTCCCCTTCCACGCTCTCCTTATCCCCTATGCCGTGTCCTCGACTCATGCAGCCCTTCATAGCCACCCTCGAGTCGTGCGTGTGGCGATCCCCGAGATCGTGGTCAGACAGGAATGCGCAAATACTCACAGCAGCGCCCCGGGCAAGCTGGGTTCGAAGAGCAGAGTGCATCTTTCTTGCTTTTTTGTACGGTGAAGGATACAGGGAAGAGCGGTGAGGATGCGCAGGGGGTCGGGCTCAACAAGACGTGGGCGAGGGCGTCAAGGATGATATCGAACAAGGCAGGACCGGTGGAAGTGGAAGTGGAAGTGGAATGGGCCGTAGCGGAGTGTCGAGTCGAGTCGAGTCGAGGACTGGAGTTGCGATGCGATGCGGGCGTGGGTGGAAACGAAAGCGCGAGTCTTCTCACGCTGCCCAAAGAGACATTTCCCGCTTTTCGTCGATTGGACGCTGCGATTCCTGCGATTCCGAGCGATTCCGCGGTTTGCCGCGGTTTGGCTTGCCGCTTGATTTCGGGCGCACCTGTCATTTCGTCCCCTCCCATCCCATCCCATGTTGAGCGACGGTCTACGTGTGGAGGTCAAGCTCGGACAGCGACAAATGGTACTGTACATGGATTCATCTATACTATCTCGCAACTTCCCGAGCATCGCAAGTCATACACATCCATGGGAGCGGTCTCACAGCTACCATCATGAAAGAGAGAGTACAACCCCAAACCCATCGCTAGCTAGGTTTCATGCACAGCGCAACGTCTAGGCAGACGCAACGTGCATCTCGTCCTTGACTCGACCACGCGTGAACGGCGGCTCAGTTCCATCGTACTATCCAACACACCCATCAGCGACGTCCCGCATTCACAATACCACCATCACTCACGTAGATATCAGTCCAGAACGCCTTCAAGTCGGGGAACGCATCCTTCTTGGCCTGCGCCACAGCTTCATCCACCTCGGCCTTGGCCGCCTTGTCAATCGCCTTGAGCTTGGCGTCGTCGGCGATACCCCATTCAGAGAGGTAGGTCTTGATGCCCGTGATGGCGTCTCGCGTCGATCGCATCTGCTGGATTTCCTCTCGCGTTCGGTACGTGGTTCCCGGGTCGGACATGCTGTGGTTGGGGGTTAGGAGGTGCTTGAACGAGGGATGCGGGGAGACTCACGAGTGACCGCCGTATCGGTAGGTGACGAATTCAATCAACAGAGGTCCCTTGCCGCTCGTAGTCCATTCCTTTGCCCACTGACAAGCCTTGTGCACCGCCAAGACGTCCATACCGTTGACCTGACGATCCAAAGTATGAGAACATTCCCTCGCGAGGCCGCCCAAAAGTGCATACCTGAATACCAGGGATTTGATCACCTCGAGTGAAGAACATGGTGTTCTGCGACGATCGCTCTGCCGACGTTCCCATACCGTACTTGTTGTTCTCACACGTGAAGACGACCGGCAAGTTCCAGAGCTTGGCCTATAAACCGCACAGTCAGCAGGAGCGCGGACAACTGCACCGCCGAGCGACTTGCCATGTTGTACGCCTCGAACACTTGTCCCTGGTTGGAGGCACCATCACCGTACATCGAGAACGTGACCGACTTCTTGTCATTGTACTTTTGCGCAAACGCAATACCGGCACCGACGGGTACCTGGGCACCGACGATACCGTTACCACCGTAGAAGCACTTGGTGAACATGTGCATGGAACCACCCTTTCCCTTGGCGATACCGGTCTCCTTGCCTGCAAGCGTGGAGAGGTCAGTGGGCGGATTGTGAGGAATCGCGTGCAGGCGTACCCAACAACTCGGCGAGAACGCTGTGGATTGTGCCGCCTCGCAGGACGGCGAACGGGTGGCAACGGTAGGCGGTGATGACGTTGTCCTCGTGCGTGATGGCGGATTCCATACCGACAGAGACGGCTTCCTGGAGGATTGGCTTAGGTTAGCTGATAGCCTAGTTGGCAACGGGGAATCGACTTGCCTGACCGATCGCCAAGTGACAGAAACCTCGGATGAGCTTGGCCTTGTACAATGCATCGGCTGCCTGCTCCATTCGCCTCATTCGGACCTGCGGGTTCAAAGTATTAATTTCATCCAGCCTGCAACCGCGGCTATTGAAACGAACCATCTGCGTGTACAGGTCAACCATTTGGTCCTTGGTCACCGAGACGTCGAGCGAGGGAGGATCACATCGGTAGCCATGGAAAGATTCTGCGTGAAGCTTGACGGTGAACTGTGGGCAAAGCGAGTATGTGAGCGATTAGGGGTATATTTCATGAAGAAATGTCCATACCGGCTCGGAAGAGCTTTCAGGCAGCTGCTGAGCAATCTCCGAAGCAGCAGCAGAAGTCTCCAAGAATCGAGCTTGCGCGAATCGACCGGTGGGCTATAACGCAACAGAACGCGGACTCAGCACGACAAGTCACATACCGTCCCCATCGAGTTACTCACCACTGCCAAACGCTTCGAGGCGACGCGGAAACCCGTGGGCTTCAGGAGGGCGGAGAGAGACATGGTTGAACGCGACGACGGGAGCAGCAGGACCCTTTGTAGCGGCGATCAGAGCAGAGCTGGGGTCAGCAAAGACGAGACAGCGATCTCGACGAGTGTTGCAGATCGTTATTCTCAAAGGTTTGCGACACGAAACCCACGCGTTTGCTTGGGGTTTCCGCGGCGGCGATCCGAATGTGCCGAATTTGGGAAATGACGTGTGAAAAGTGGCGGCAAGGGTTTGGTGGGCGCAGTTGTGGAACATCCAGCTGTTCCTTTCAGATCGGCACACAACCTTGAGGAAAGCTGAAAGCACGCGGTATCAGAAGGGCCAGCTATGTAGAGTCGAAGCCGCATCTGCTTTAGCAAGCTGCGAAAGTGGGACTATCTGCGCCGAGCCGAGCATCAAGATGGCTTCCGACTGGTCCTTTCCCCTGCAATTGACAAGCTTTAACCGCCAGGCTGGGTCGCCAGGTCTCTGAAGGACGTAACAACCATGCATTTCAAGACTACTCAAGTGATCCACATCATACAAGAATGACTTGTCTGGTCCCTGCAATCTATCTGTCTATCTGGCCTTGCCTTCGAAAGGCTTTTACTTTCCTCTACGTCGCTTCATCGCCGCCCTACGGCGCCAACTGCTTTACACAACCGGTCTGTCAAGTGATATGAGCGAGAGGCACCTTTATGCAGCTGAAAAGTCAGACTCACTCCAACTTCCTCGACTTGGGGGCGTGCAAGCTGGTGTGGCTCGGTACTCCCTCGATCTGTGGAGCGCCGCGATGAGTGCTGACCGACGACGCGAGTCGAAAGAGAAGGCTTACTCGGTGGAAGGCGTTGAGGTTCTTGTGCATGGTGATCTGGAAGACGGAAGCAGATCCTTGTCTGGAAGGGCAAGATACTTGATTAGTGGCGCTTGATTCCCTTGCCAAGTAGCTATTTACCGAGAGATACTGCCATCATAAAAGGTGTCAGCTCGAACGCCCCGTCGCGCGATATCTTGATCACTCACATGGTAGAGTATGCCAAGAAGTACACCCAGATTCGGTACCACCTGCATGCAAGCATGATCTCAGCTCCACGGCGAACATGGGAAGCCAAGACAGACGTACCTCTCGCCGTACTTGGCGATAACCTTTTCCTTGTTGGAGACCCAGTTCTTGTACCACCGGTCGATGGTAGCAGAATAGTGGACGCCCAAGACATCGATGGACTTGATCTCAAAGTTGGCGTGTTCGAGCTGCGAAGAAAAAGTCAGCGGGCTGACGAAGCAGCGTTCGAGGCCACAGCTCACCTGGCTGACGACCCAGTTCAAGGCGCACGAGGCGTCCGCACCGGGGAAGATGTACTTGTTCATGCTAACGACGGTACGGTTAGCAATCGCACCTCCATCAAAAGAACCAAACTCACAAGAGACCCCAGTTCAAGTCCTCGAATTGCCAACAGGTTCGGATACCGGCAACTTGCATGACAAAGATTCCATCGTCATCCAAAAGATCGTAAACCTGCTTCAAGAAAGCGCTGTATCGTCGGATACCGACATGCTTCAAGAAATGATTCAGCAACTGCGTTCCGTCGGCTTTGGCCCTGCTCACCTCGGCCATTTCGAGGGAGACAATCTTGTTGAACGTGCCCTTTTCGTGGGGAAGGTCTCGGAAGTCCATGCAGAGAATTCGGCCTTGGGATTCGGGAACACCGTTGTCTCGAAGTCGCTTGTTGCCGAATGCGGTCTGGTTCTTGCCCAGGGTGACTGGGGAAGGAATAAGAACGATATCTGGCGAAACGACAGGCTTACGTACCACCGGTAACATCACAGCCATAGTTCTTTCCGGCAAAAGCGGCCAGGGTACCCCAGCCACAACCAATGTCCAACAGCCTGTCCGTGGGCTCCAGAGCGAGCTTCTCGCAAACAAGGGCAAGCTTGTTATCCTGCAATTGCTCCAGGGATTCCTCCTTGTTGATATCGCTGATCACACCCGACGTGTAGATCATTCGGGGTCCCAAGAACCACTCGTAAAAGTCGTCTCCGCGGTCGTAGTGGTCTCGAACTTGCTCTTCGTCTTGGCTGGCCGAGTGCATGATCACTTCGGGGATCAAGTTGACAAAGACGTATCGGAAGAGCTGCAGGCGGGATTAGTGAATGCAACTTTGGAGTGAACGAGAACTCACTTCGGGGGTAAAGTTAAAGGTAGCCCAGTCATGTCGGTACTCCATCATCTCCAGGACGTCACCGTTGAAATCAATCTTGCCCTCAAAGTAGGCGTCGTGGAAGACTTGCATAGGCATCTTGAAGGGGTACTTTTGCTTGAGCGCGACATCCTTGACAGTAACGTATCCGTCCAATCCTTTACCGGGCAAGATGCACTTTTCGTTGATTCGTGGACCGATGTAGCTCATCAGCGTCCAGTAGCCGACGGCAACGGGAACACCAAACAGGGCAACCAGGAAAAAGTACCATGTCCAGCTGTTGGACAATCGGAAGATCCAGGGAAGGAGGGCTTGCAAGATCCGGGGGAAGAGCAAGATGCTGAGAGCGAGCTGGACGTTGCTGAATGCGGCGGAACCTTCAGCGGGGAGCTTGGGGTTGGCGATAGCGGGGTAGTTGGTCAACCGGCTATATAGGGTAGGTCAGACGACATTGCATCGAGGAAAGGCAGAGCGACTCACACTCCGCAGCCGGAGACCTGACCGTTGGCCTTGAGAGAAGGCGCACCGATGTCGGACATGATTGTTCGACGAAGCGTGCTGTCAGACGTTGAGCGAAGATACAAGCAGTCGACCTATACTCGGGCGACCAGCAACCCAGATTCCGCAGGTGGTCTTTTGCGTGCCGCGAGCGAGCGCGACTCGATCGAAGCCACGTAAGACACGTCACGTCAACGCGTCTGGTCTCGCGATTCGCCAAGAGTGCATCGGGCTATGCCTTGCATACTCGTGCTCATCGGCTGTTCATCAAAGGATGGAGGCGGCATCGACTGCGAGGAAGGAGCATCAACATAAGGGACACCTTTTCTTCGACGCAAGGTATAGGAAGCGCGATATAATCATGATGATTCTCTCCGAGCCGAGAATGACATGAATGACATAAGAATGCCGCGACTGACTTTCCCCAATCCTTCTACTCTTCTGGCTGATACGATTCCACCTACGAAGCCAAGGCGAACCAGGATGCTCGAATGAAAGATACTCGAGAGACCAAGCGCCATCAATAGCGAATGAGACACCGCTATTAAGATGCACAGTCGCGCTTTGCGGCATGAGAACATCTAGTAGGCAGTGCAAGACCATCAGCATCGATTGGCGAGGTACATACAATCTGACTTACCTTACATGGGCATTGACTAGGAAGACGTAGCATGAAATAATGAGCGGCAGAACAGGCTGTCGTGGCGATTGCATGCGGCTTACTGGCACAGTCATCGCACTGCATATAAGTGTCCTTGGTGATACGCCTCGCGCAAACCGCACACTTGACCTTCTCGGCATTGTGAGAAGAGAGGAATAGGTTGATGCCCTTGACAACTACATACGAGTGCAGAAACGAGATCAATTCGCGCGTGATGATTGCCCGCTTAAATGCAACCTACACGCTGACTGTTTCTTCGCCTTGGCCGCTTCAACCTTCTTCATCGCCTTCTGATTGACCATAGTGAATCGATGGATACCGCCTTTGCTGGCCGTCGTCTCCATCGCTAAGCTCGCTGTGACCGATGGACCAGGATCGGGCGAGCCAGAGACAGGATGCTGTTTCTTGGTGGCATCTACAGTCTTCGTAGCTGGAAGGCTGGTCAGGCGGTCTCGAGCTTCAAAGTAAATGGTTCCACCGTCTTTGACCGCCTCGACGTTCCCAAGCGCGAGGGCTGCTGTTTCTGTACCTTGTTTCGCCGCTGGTGAGAACGGTTTGATCGTCGCTGTTGATGCCGTCTCTGCTGTCGTTGGCGTTTGTGCCGCTGACGATCCAGGATAACTGCCAGGAAGAAACCTCGAAGCTAGAACAGACATCTAGAATCAGCCTAGCCACATAGAGTCCAAGGGCGCGTAATCTCACGCTCATCTGGAAGCGGACCACTCTGGAACTGTTCCATGACAGTTGGTTTATGCTCCTTCGGTTCTTCCCATCGAGCGGTACGCCACGTAGTCGTCTGTCGAGACGCAGGACCCCTACCAGCGGAACCTTGCAGCATTTCGACCACCTCATCCTCCTCCGGATCGTCGTCCAAATTGTCTTGTGCCTCATGTTCCGTCGCTGCTATGACGCTGCTCGGTTCGGCGGAAAGGTTGCTGAACAGGTTCCGAAGGTTTCGGGGAGTCTTGACGGGCTCGCAGATGATCTTGATGCTACCGATATGTTCGCCCTGACCTGTAGGGATACGATGTGCGATTTCTGATTCAATCGCTTCCAGCCTTTGCAGGACCTCTCGCATAGACGGTCGATCTTCCGGTCTGCTCGCTGTGCAGTGAATCGTAAGGTTTATCCAATCGATCGGGCAGCCCTTGTTTGCTTTCTCTCTGACTTCGTCTTCTTCTAGCGTGAACAGCGGAGGGAAACGCTAAACAGTAGTCTGTCGTCAGTACTCTTTTGTAACGTTTTCGAAAAGCGCGGCGGGGCGAGCTTCTCGGCCTACCGTGAACGCATCGCGATCTATATCCACCAACGTTCGACTGATGATCTCTGCGAACTGATTCTCAACCATTAGCAGTACATCACCGGTCATTCACGAAAGCCTCACGATTATGCCCAGAGAGAAGATGTCTGTACTCTCATCAAAGTCGAAACCCAACAAAATCTCGGGAGACATGTAACCCTAGGCAACGTGAGAAGAGAGTCAATTAAATGCCAGAAGACGTGAACTTACATCTGTACCGCAATAAGACATCCGTTTCATTTCGGCGTCGTCCCGAGCGGCAATCTTTACGGTTGTCAGCTTTCAAACGAGAGCTGAGGATGTAAGAATACCCACCCTCGCGAATCCGAAATCTGTCACCTTGATTCGTTCGTTCCCCGTGATCAGCAAATTCTCCCCCTTGAGATCTCGATGAATGCACTGCGAAACACCCAAAAAGCAGTGGGCATCGAGACATTGGGGTGTGAGGATAAGAGCTGGACGGACCTTTCTAGCATGCAGATACGCCAAGGCCCGCGCGATATCAATGGCGAAACTAATCCTCAACCTCCACGGAAACGGCTTTGTTCGCTTGTCTTGAATGTATCCGCGCAAGTTTCCGCCAGAGATATATTCCGACACGATCTAGAATCGCCACGGCGCTCAACTCTCTGTAAGAGGATCCTACGAGCTTTCGGTCAACTCACGAAGATTCGACCATCTGGATGCGGCGCGTGACAGAGTCCGATGAAGAGCACAATGTTGGGATGACGACACTCTCGCATGATGGTATGTTCTCGAAGAAAATATTTGTTTCTATCGGAGAACGGTTCATGCCGCCGCTTCAGCACCGTATGACCGCCTGAGGGGGGTGGAGCAGGAAGAGGACTCACACGTCGTATTCGGTGGACGGCAGGATCTCCTTCAATGCCACATCGATGCCGAGATATGTTCCTGATTCAGCCAGCGAAACGTCAGACATCGGACGATACCAAACTAGGCCCAGCGCAACTCACCTCGATAGACGCAACCAAAACTACCAGCTCCTAACTTCGGTCCCCAGACGATATCCTCATACGGTACGTAGTCAAATTCGATGAAACCCCTACGTCGATCGTCATCCGGAGAACTGCTTCTTGCGTGTCCCGTCATTCTGCTTTGCGTGTTCGGTACAGTTCTGCGGTCGGCATGGATCAAGGACCGTAGAGGTCAGCCTAAAATCCGAAGGTGTATGAGAACTGCGCATGAGTGAGTCATCATCATCATCATCATCGTCATGTGTGTTAAGCACAAACATCCTTTCCGCTTACCCTCGAGTACGCTGTACGCCAATCGCGAACGACTGCTTCGGTCCCGCTTGATCGTCACTGGCGCGGTGCCTATGATTTGAGTTGTTCCGTATTAGCAAGAAGGCCTTTTCAAGACGAGCCCAGCTCTCTTCCCCAGCCCCAGGAACAGGATAAAGGCAAGATTTGATACAATGCTTCGACAGCGATGGCGAACCAAAGATGGCGATGCGCTGCGGCTTGAGTCAGTCGATCCATCACGAAGCGCGCTTCAGCCGGAACAGCTGACCAGAGTCCTTTGATGGAAACTGATCTGCTTCTTCTTCATGTGCCGATCTGAAACATTCGAGGGGTTATTGTTCCTGATGATTAGGTAAGGTTGAGAGCGATCGAGTGATCGGTTAGGAGATGTTTCAGATAGCGTTTCTTGAATCTTCATTGTTCAGGGGATCATCAGTCGACAGCTTCAATACTCAAAGCAAAATCCGCAACACGAGGGATCACTGCCCGGACCATACACGGACAACCATACTTTCCGATGGCGACATAGCGACGATACAGCGGGAGGATTCTATATTTTGAGGATGCTTCGAAATGCTGGAAGGCGATCTTTGTGAGCTGAATCGACGTGATGCCGAACAAGACTACTAACGCCTGACTGCCAAATAGCAGAATCGGAACTGCCATCTCTATTCGAGACTCGTCATACCACGCGTCATGTATGGCCTCCTCGTTGACGACACGGCCTGTCCTTCCTTTCCCCTCCAACACCGTTGGGGAATACAAACCCCTTGATGCGGCAACTACAAACCGACAGCGACAGATCTGCAGCTCGATCATCGCTGGCCCGCGAACTGCAGGCGTTGCTGGAAGACGATCGTACGCGCATGCAGCAAGCGCCATCCTCGAGGGCGACAGACCGCTCATCGGAACTCCGGGACATCCCCTCACGCGAGAGAATTATTGTGAATATCTGGACCAACAGCACAAGCTCAGATCCGGAAATCAGGATGTCGGCGCCGCAGCGCGTGCTACTAAAGCTTCGTCAGAAGCACGGATTCCCACTAGACGAGTCGGGAAGGCCAGGAACAAGTCTGCCTCATCTCTCAGATCTTCAGGGGTGCTCAAGCTCGCCGAAACCATCTTGCCGGGTCACGTAAACGAATCCACATTGAATAGATCGAAGAATGATGAGGTTGTTCCGCCGAAAAACGTTCCAAAGGCGAAGAAAGCGACACCGAAGTCGACCTCCGGGAAGCCGAAGAAGCTGAAGTCCATAAAGTGAGTAAAGTCTGGTTCGAACGTAGATTTGCACTGACCTTTCACGCGTCGCAAGATCGCCCAGCTCGCAAACGTTCTCTTCCGCAAGGGAAACCGTATCCGAAGGAGCGCCCGGAGCTGAAGCAGATCAACCGGACGATGGATACATCGGCGAATGCGAGGAGCTCTCTTTAGCGCAGCTTGCAATGGGGCCTAGCGTCTTCGCCACCAATGATGATCGGGTCGATCCGGACCCCTACGAACCCAGTACTTCCGACTTCTTCGCTGTCGAAGGGGACGCGGATGACCTCGACTTTGACCCCCTTTCCCAGGAACAAAGCGAATCTATGGTCCGGTCAGTAGAGGACGTCCGCGGCAAGTTTACCCGAGGCACCAAGGCGAATCCGGAAAAGGGCGAGTTCGATCCGCAAGATATCTATGCCAAGGAAACAGATTTACTTGCTGGAGGAGAACAAGCTACCCTCAATCTTTCTGAAATGATTCCTGATGAAGACCGGGAGCAATTGCGGACCTTAACGGCGGCAAAAGCTGTCGCCCTCAATCCCAGTCCGCCTGATCAACCGAAACCGAAGCGGCGTAGATCAGTAAAGTCGGCGGAAACCGCTGACAAAGGGAGCGACAGTGACAGCGCATCGGTGGCTCCGAAGAAGCCGACTACGACTCGTAGAACTCGACAGGCTGTACCTCTTTACGCTTCGCTCGAGGAGAACAGCACAAGGTACGGAATGGACGAGTCCGGGAACCGAACGCCCACACGTTTCCAGTGGTGGCAAAGGGCGACTTCTCGGGACCCTCGGTCGAAAGAAGCAGCGAGACGGGCTCTTGTGACGCGAAGGGCGCCTCTCGTCCGGAGGTTGACAGCGCAAGAGTATTGGTACAAGCCGCTCAAGCTATACACCGAGCAGTAAGTCTACTTCCCTTCGCATTCTCGTGAGCTGATCACGGGCATTGGGCACCTAGCTTTGTCCCTCTTATCGAAGCAGAGCACGCACACGAGGAAAAAGTAATCAGCGAACGTCTAAGAACGATGACGGCTGAGAAGCTCGTGGCAGAGGGTTATTGCTTGAACGAGCTTACGGCTACAAAGGATCCGGCGGCACAAGCAGGAAGACCAACGTACACGTTCGCCCTTGGAGGCAAAGGCGCTCGAAGGTTTACGTGGAATCGGTTCAGGTATGTGTCGTGAACCACATATTGATACGCTCGCGCTAATGTGAGAGAACATCAGTCCCGGCACTTCTGTCATCATCTCCCCTGCAAACGAAAAAGTCGATCCCATCATTAAGGAACAAGGTAAACGCGCAACAGCCAACATCGCATACAACACTGGTTCGGTTGTCAGCAAGACCCCAGGCAGCCTCAAAGTATCTTTTGACGAGCCCTTGACAGATGAAACCCTTTCGAGATTCTGCAGGTACGTTTGACCTGTCGTTGGGCGATCGATGCGTATTGTTGACTCTTGACGCTTCCAGGCTAGACATCTGGACCAGCGATATCGTGGTGCGTCGCGCCAAGGAAGCGCTGACGACTCTTCATCACGATCCCGTGGCCATCGACCGATACGATCAGTCGAAAATGCAGAATTCCCCTGTCCGTTCGGAAGATGTAGCAAATCCGGAGATAAGTCCTCCCAATAAGCGATCTCACCAAACAATTCTATCGGGTACAGCGTTACGCCCTGTCCTCTTGGACAGCTTCACCCCCAAAGAGTCTGATATCCGGTCACCCGCGCAACTCAGTGGTCCTGGCTTCTTTGCCGATAACGAGTTGATTCAGAGCTGGTGCAAGAGACAACTGGTTGAAGGCCGCGAGCCTTTGCAAGTCGAGGGAGATCCTCCACTCACCTTGAATACCAGTCAGCGAAGGGCAATCGCAACGATGTTGAGCAGCAATATATCGCTGATTCAAGGGGTATGTCGATGAAACGAGATCAACCGCCGCGCTTGGCTTACGATTTTTCTCCTCTCGCCTGCAGCCGCCGGGTACTGTGCGTACTGTATCTATGCTCTCGAGACATTGCTAATTGTCGATTCCATCCGGGTTTTAGGGCAAGACCAGAACAATTATAGAGACGATACACCTTCTTAAAGTATGTCGGCTCTCGACAGCGGCGAATGCTAGTTGTCCGAGGCTTACCGGCCGCAATCCTCTTGCTTGTCTGTTCAGGTTCACTGGCAGGTGCCGCAGCCTATCCTCGTCAGCGCCTACACGAACACCGCTTGCGACAACCTCGCCGAGGGCATGAGCAAGCGCGGTCTGAAAGTGCTCAGATACGGATCTCGCTCTCGGATACGCGAAGACTTGAAGGAGTTGACGCTGGAATGGTATCTGGATCAGCACAGACACAAGTGGGCGCTAGCTCGGCTGAAGGCAGAGATATACAGAACACCCAAAGGTCTGTCAGCATTACGGGTGAAAAGGCAATGCGCTGATTGCTTTTCGATAGACGACCCGAACCGGGAAACTCTACGGAGACAGCTCTTCGGCCTCGAAAGAAGGATGATGCTCGATGTGCTGCTCGATGTAGATGTCGTAAGTGACCGATCCTACCGATACCGACTCCTTTTAAACTCACCTGTCGTCAGGTCTCCGCGACCTGTATCTCCTCACGCGGTCGACTTCTCGAGGTAAGACTGTTTGACAAGACCGTCAGAGCCATTGTTCTCATAGCTGAGTCGCATTCAGGTCCTGGATTTCCCTGTCGTCTTCCTTGACGAAGCAAGCATGGCAACAGAGCCGAACGCTGTTATTCCGCTGACCAAAGGAGTAGGTCGTTCACACTGTTTGCATGATGCCGTAACTGTTAGCTGATGGAACATCGCTCTAGTGTCAACACGCCGCCTTGATCGGAGATCACAAGCAGCTGCCGCCCCTCGTCATCAGCGCAATTGCGGAAGGGGGAAATCTACAAACCAGTCTATTCGAACGCCTGATCAATTGTGGCAGTAAGTCGCCGTCAGCGGGCCCGGACCTTTATCGCAAGCTCATTCGCATCTCAGAAATCCCTTCCGTCATGCTCGACACGCAGTACCGGATGCATCCTGCCATCTCAGCGTTCCCGAACAAGGCATTCTACGATTCGAAACTCAAGGACGGAACAGTAGATGACAATGGTGCAGCCAGAGCTGGGCTTGAACCGCCTCAAAGCGATTCGACAAAGAGCGACGTGACGGGACTTTGTCGTGCCGTCACTTTCCTCCATCATACCGGACAGGAGGTTATACGAGCGAAAAGTATCGTAAATGAGAGGGAAGCCAAGATCGTGTACGATGTTGTCGTGGATCTGCTGTCGAAGAATCCGGTGAGTCGCATGTCGGGTGGATTTGGAGGCCGCAACTGAAGACTCTGGCCGTGTTCTAGGAACTCAAGGGGGACGATATAGGCGTCATCGCCCCATATGCGGGACAGATCTCGTGCATTGTCAATGAGCTTCGACATGATCCCAAGAGGCAAGAGCAGTCGTGGTCCACGCTAGGGGAAAGGCGATCGCAGGAAGTGCATGAAGTCGAGGTTCATACAGTCGACGGGTTCGAAGGTCGAGAAAAGAAGGTCATCGTCTTCTCGACTACGCGGTCGAACGATGCGAATTGCATTGGGTTCTTGGCGGATTGGAGGAGGATGAACGTGGGCTTGACGCGTGCCAAGGCGGTGAGTGGGCAATGTAAGTTTGAGGGAGTTCGAATTGACGGTCTCTCGCAGGGCCTGATCGTCGTTGGAAACCGGTATACACTAGAAAATACTCGCCGCAATACCACCATCGAGTCCCTGGAGAAAGTCGGGGCCGAGCACTGGAGAAACTTGATCCGGGACCTCGACGCCGCCAATGCTATTGTTGATCTTGAGCCGCAGCTCAACGAGGAAGTGTACTCGGATGAGGAGATAGACTCTCAGAATCGAGCGCTGGACGACGCTCACCCTACTGAGGACGAGTGGAAAGAGGCTGTTCGGATGGCCGCATGACATAATCACCGCTGCTAGCACATTTTTCTTGCAGCATTGCATATCTGGATAGACCTTGCAACACACTCACATAGGTTGTACTGGTACATACTGCGTTGTATTTGACCCAAGATTACTCATTATCATTGCATTTCGGATCAACTTCAGTCTAGCTGATCTGCCCTGCGTCCATCTTTGACCCAGGCCTTACACGCTGCTTGCAATATGCTCTCTCGCCGTCCAGCAGTATGATATATAGCTGAGACGCGCGCGACATGTAGCGATGACCATCCATGCAAGCTCGCATGCACAGATTTCTCACTTCGGGTTTCACCGCAAAGGTCCCGCCGGTGATTACCCCTTGTCCGTCGATCAACCCGCGTTCAACAACAACTCTCTCGAGTATTCGTCAACACTTTCTTACCGCAGAACTGACGCAAGGGCAACATCCATCTACACTGGCTTGTACACCTTCCGCCCGCGCAAGAAGAAGGCCTCCGCTCGGCGCAATGACGGACGAATCCACTGCATTGCTTCCAGCAAGCCGCAATCGAAGCAATTCGCCAGCAAGTCAGAACTCGCTTGTTCGACCTGCGTTGACATATGCTCATTCATCTGGTACGAACGCCCCTGCTCTCTTGTCAGACCGACAAGCTGACGAAGGATCTCACCAATAGATCCCCTATTACAACTCGATCCACCAGAACACATAGCGCCCAATGCAGCACTATGGCGACGGATCTTCCATGTTCGACATTACCCTCGGAAACTGCTCTTTCCGCTCATGTGCGTCTCTATCGTCACCAATTCCTTGACCACCAACGGCGTATACGCATGGCCACAGTATGGTCCGATCGTCATAGAAAAACTGGGCATGACAGTGACGCAGGGCCAGACGATCGTGTTAGGTGGAATATGCGGGACGTACCTGATGGCTGCGCCGGTGGGGAGACTCTGTGATATCAAAGGTCCCCGCTTGTGAGTAATGCTCTCGTCATCTACCACAGCTTGGCCTGACAACCATCGAAGTGCGTCCCTGCTCTCGGCCTTCCTGTCCTTCATAGGCTACCAAGGCTTCGCCTACATCCTCTCTCGAGGATCGGTCCCTTTCGTGAAGCCAGACGAATTTAACCCAGACCTCGACAAGCAAGCGACGCCAATCGTCTTAGCTATGGCCTTTTTCTTAGTCGGTGCAGCAGCAATCGGATCCTACTTTTCAGCCTTGACCACAGCAACTCTCAATTTCCCAAAGTTCCCCACGTTGGCGCTCAGTATCCCGCTCAGCTTTCTCGGACTGAGTAGTTTGTTCATCAGTAGTCTGGGGAGGCTGCCGTTGTTCCAGGATGACCTAAAGGGCGAGGAGCAAGGCAAGGAGCTTAATCCCGTCAAATTCCTCGCTTTCCTTGGCGTCATCATCCCCCTCGTCAACCTGTTCGCCGCGATGTTCCTGATCGTCATCCCGCCGTCGATACCGCAAGACCTGGTACCACAAGATAACCTGGAGCCCGATCTACTCGAAAGCGCGGACCCAATCGACGACTTCGAACCTGATGCGGACGCCCTGGATCGCCCAGACCTCTCCCGGTCGTTCATGTCCTTCCGATCCGCGGCATCAGAGGACATTCGTCACTTGGCCGAGAACACGCCGCTGTTGATTGGTGGACCGGAAGCGCTCTATGCGGCCGTGAGGGAAGAAGAGCGGCAGCCGATAGGGAGCCGTTCACATTCGAAAGCCTCTTCGCATCGGATGCCTCGAGCGGGTATTTTGTCGGGCATGGAGGCTAGTAATGCGTTGGAGCGACAGGCGGAGGAGCCGACTGTGCCAGAGCATGTGCACTGGAATGCAAAGATGCTGTTAAGAAATAAAGGATTCTGGGGTTTTGGGCTCGTTCTTGTTCTCGCGATTGGTCCGGTGAGTGGGGGTAATCCTGTAAATGGGACGACGCTGATCGCTCGCGTCAGGCCGAGATGACTCTAACCAGTATAGGATCGGTTCTCGAATCCATTCTCGGATCGCAATCCCGCCACCACGCAAGTCTCTGGGCCGAGTTTTTCGTCTCTCAGGGCTTGAACCCTACGAGACTCATGACCACCGCGTCCTCCAAATCAACGGCCCTCGCACTCCGCTCGAAACACATCCTTTTCCTATCCATCTCGTCGACACTGGCACGGCTGATCGTCGGCGCCGCAGCGGACTATTTGTCCCCCATCATCGAGACCCAGGCAGAGGACCGGAGACGAGGGTTCAGTGCCAAGCGGTCGACTTTGACGGTCGTCTGTATGATAGTTGAGACTGGTGTGTTTGCCTATACCGCCGGATTCCTGGAGACGGAGAAGGGGCTGTGGGTGCTGAGTGTTGGGATTGGTGCGATGTATGGCGCGATCTTTACTTTGACGTGAGTGCGCCACGCCGCCTGAGTAAGTTAGTGCGCTCATTCTCCTCGCAGACCTGCCATCACAAGCAAGCATTTTGGTCCCGCGCACTTTGGACTGTCATGGGGCATGCTTTCAGTACGTTTACAACACGCGTTTAGCAGTGCGAAAAGGCTCATCTCGGCTTGCTCTAGTACTTTTCGGCATTCGGGTCCATCATCTACTCCGTGAGTGAACAACATTTCCAATACAGTGCGAGAAGTGCATTGACCGTGGGATCTGCATGTCACGTTACAGTACTACCTCTTCGCGTACGTCGCGCAGTATCAAGCGGAGCATCAGGCGAACGGTGGCGACGCTGCGAGCTGCATCGGCGCTGCGTGCTTTCAGCTTACGTATTGGGTTTGCGCGGCGTCTTCCGGGTTGGCGGTCATAGGAATGTTGATCCTAGGATATCGATGGCGGTTGTAAAGCTGTTGCAACTCTGAGCGATGCAGCCATGAGACAGATTGCCTCAGGATAAGAGTCGCTTCGAATTCGGAAGTGATTGACCCGAAAATCCCGAACGGATTCGGCCGTGCCAAGGTGACTGTCACAAAGTAAACAACGCGGGATGGTATTTTTCGGCAGCCAATCGACTGAGGCGCAATATGTTGAAGAGAGATAGAATACTTTCGTCGTCGCCACTGAGATCCACCTCAGACCTTCTTTCCGCCCACGCTCATTCTTCCCAAGATGGCATCTCGTCTCGCAGGTCGACCCATCAAGACCGCCGCTTCGACCGCTCGAATTGGTCGCCGCAATTTCGCCACTCCCGCGGCGGCGCCTCCTCTTCAAGAAAAGGACTGTCGGTCCATCACTCCGCCATACGAGAAGCTCTTGACGACGTTGCAGAACGTTCGGGATGTCTTGCCACGGGGAACCAAGTTGACCCTAGCGGAGAAGATCCTTTACAGTCACGTCCGTTCGGCGGAGGATTTGGCTGGGGCCAAGGACTTGAGCGATATCAGGGGTCAGCGGTACTTGAAGTTGGCACCGGATAGGGTGGCTATGCAGGTGAGTACTGGATCGAGGTAGAGCTGGGCTTCGGGCTGAACACGCAATTTTACAGGACGCCTCGGCGCAGATGGCCCTTCTGCAATTCATGTCGTGCGGCTTGCCTTCATGTGCGGTGCCCGCCTCGATCCACTGTGACCACTTGATTCAAGCTCAAAAGGGTGCTGCCCCCGACTTGGCCCGCTCCATCGTCACCAACCAGGAAATCTTTGACTTTCTCGAATCTGCCGCCAAGAAATACGGTATTGAATTCTGGAAGCCCGGATCCGGTATCATCCACCAGACTGTACTCGAGCAATACGCCGCTCCCGGTCTCTTGATGCTCGGTACCGACTCGCACACGCCGAACGCGGGTGGCTTGGGCATGCTCGCTATCGGTGTCGGAGGTGCAGATGCAGTTGACGCGCTGTCGGGCACGCCTTGGGAATTGAAGGCGCCGCAAGTCTTGGGTGTCAAGTTGACTGGAGAGCTCAACGGATGGACCACGCCCAAGGACCTGATCCTCCATCTCGCCGGCAAGCTCACCGTCAAGGGTGGAACCGGTCGAATCATCGAATACTTTGGCCCCGGTGTCGAACGTCAGTCGTGTACCGGTCTCGCGACTATCGCCAACATGGGCGCCGAAGTCGGTGCTACGACGTCGACCTTCCCGTACTCAGCCAACATGCGAGCCTACCTCGAAGCTACGGGCCGAGCGCCCGTCGCACGAGCAGCAGACCAAGCGGCAAGCGCCGGATTCCTCAAGGCCGATGAAGGCGCGGAATACGACCAAGTTATTGAGATCAATCTGTCCGACTTGGAGCCACATCTCAACGGGCCCTTCACTCCGGACTTGGCGACCCCGCTGTCCAAGTTTGGAGAGTTTGTCAGCGCGAACGGGTGGAAGGACGAGTTGACGTCGGCTCTGATCGGTTCCTGCACGAATTCGAGTTACGAAGATATGAGTCGGGTTGCGTCTATCGCCGAACAAGCCAGGGCACAGGGCCTCAAGAGCAAGGTGCCTTTCCTGGTCACTCCAGGGTCAGAACTGATCCGTGCAACTGTGGAACGCGATGGAATTCAAGATAAACTTGAAGATGTCGGTGCTACTGTTCTGGCGAACGCCTGTGGCCCCTGCATAGGTCAATGGGACCGTACGGACCACAAGGGCGTCGAAAACGTGATCCTGACATCATTCAACCGCAACTTCAGTGATTATCTCTGCCCTGAGGCTTTCCCAGCTGCATATGCTGATACTGGCAACTTTTCCTCCCTCAGAAAACCGAAATGATGGCAACTTGAAGACGATGAACTTTTTGGCTTCGCCTGAAGTTGTGACGGCCATGTCGTTCGCCGGAACCTTGTCCTTCAACCCCATGACCGACTCCCTTGACACTCCCAACGGCCCTTTCAAGTTCTCGCCACCTACTGGATCGACGCTGCCCGAACAGGGCTTTACGCCGGGGGATCTTTCCTTCTCTCCTTCGCCGTCTCCTATACCTCAACCTGACGAACAGGTCGTGATCTCGCCAACCTCGCAGCGTCTGGAGGTCCTTGAGCCTTTCACGTCGCCTTTTACCGCGGACCGACTCGAACTGCCGACGATGAAGTGCTTGATGCGAGTCCGAGGCAAGTGCACGACGGATCACATCTCGGCCGCCGGGCCATGGCTCAAATACAAGGGCCATCTCAGCAATATATCCGAGAACACCCTGATCACCGCCGTCAACGACGAGGGTGGAGCTGTCAACGTCGCCTTCGACCAGCAAGGTGAAGACACGATCCCGAACATCATGAAGCGACACAAGGCCGCTGGTCAGCCTTGGATGCTCGTCGTCGATGAAAACTACGGTGAAGGTTCTGCTCGTGAACACGCTGCGCTCCAGCCTCGATTCTACGGATGCAACATGATTGTCGCCAGGTCATTCGCCCGAATCCACGAGACCAACTTGAAAAAACAGGCTGTGCTCCCCCTCTGGTTCCAGAACAAGGCAGACTACGAGAAGATTTCGGCCATGGACACGGTCGAGACGGAGGGCTTGACGAACCTGTTGAACGGCGACGTCGAGGCTCAGGTCACGCTCAAGGTCACCAAGCCTTCCGGCGAGGTCTTGCGCATCCCCACCAAGCACACTCTGTCGGTGGATCAGGT
>BCHV01000037.1:0-38647 GCA_001599735.1 Naganishia albida
GCCTGTGCCGAGACTCGAACTCGGGTTGGCGGGTGTCACAGAAACGAGCTATGAATCCACAGTGATAACCATCTACACTACACGGGCTGAGGTGTCGTCGTTGTTGGGTTCTAAACAAGGTTCGGTAACAAAACTATAGCATTTCCTAACATCGCGCGACTAAGCGGATTGACCAATGCCCGGACTCCGTCCGGGGCGCAGCGTTGCTCGCCATGAAGCACAGTGATATCCTTCTATGCAACGCAAAAGGTTTGCGCTGGGCTCCTGCCAGCGTCTCTGCCCTACATGTTCCCGTCAGCCTGTCAGCTTTCTATGTTATGCCCAGCAGGGTACGGATAGAATGTGGTGAAAGAGAGGAACCTGACTGGAATACTAGAATCTCTGGGACGGAACTCGGTTCGACTTCTGAACCGCGATAGCTGACATGAACAGTCGCCGAGTACTCGAACATCAGTGGAAGCGTATCCTTTGCGCCCCACCCTGCGTAACGCCTTCTTTTCAAAGGAGGACCTCTACGCATTCATTTTCAAGAACCCAATCAGACTTGGAGGCTGGAGCTGCCTGTAAGATCGACCGGGTTCCCCCTAGCCGGTGCGCCGATTGACCTTCTGTATCAGAACCCTTGCCCTGTGACTTAGCCAACGGTCCTCCCTTCAGACCGCTCCATTGCTCGACCGAACCATCACAGGCGTCATGCAGGACTTCCCACCCGTTCGACCGGTTGATCCGTCCCCACCCCTTGCCTCACGGGATTCCATGATCCCAGATGACCCGCTGCAGGAACGATTGGCAACTCTTCTAACAGCCTTGGAGGCGATTCGACGCGCCTGCGCAGACGTTGAGATCCGTTACTCGATCGATCAGCTCGAGGATTACATCAAGGATCGACTTCAAGTGGCTGAGGAGGACAAAGAGCCCGTCACACTCCCGGGCTTTGTCATAGAGGGGCAGGCACTTTTCGGACTGCGAGCAGAGGGCGCTCTCCTAACCAATGCCCGATACATTGTTCCTGCCCTGGAGCCGCTCATCACCACAGCCACAGCGGCATTCCAAGGATGTGCCCAGACGTGTCGAATGAACTGCGGTCCCATCGTCAGAAAGCGCAAGGCGAATGAAGACAGCGCTTCTGCTGAATCGGATGCTGCATCGGACCAGACCGTGTTTCAAGCCGAATCAGACCGTTCTTTCCACCAACAAGGCCAACAAAGCCTTTCAGATGATTCCGTCCGAGCGCACAAGAGAGCGATGCCCAGTCCAACCACTCGACCACCTCGCTCGATACGAAGCTCGAGGTCGTGCGCATCATTCTTCCAAGAGACGGTCCGCTTCGGGACCCGATCTGGGAGCGTCAACTCTTTCCCTTTCACGTTCACGGCTCGAAGTACTGATTGAAGCCCAAAGGAAGGAGAAGGAGAAGCGCAAGAGCAGACGAGGTCGCTATCACTTCGTGATTGTATAAGTTACGCTGTTGTCAGTGTTATCCTAGTCGAGGCGGGTATCCACCATAACGTTCTTTTCACATCGTGTAATCTTGGCTCCACATGTTATATGATGAACAGTGTCAAAGGCATAGCTCCTGCACCTCAACGCTTCCGCCAAATCACAAGCGCACAGTCGGCTAGCGGTTGACTTAATGGATGCAGCAGATGAATCTTGATAGGCAGACTCCGTCGCGCTTGTTCTGCTTGCTCGATGCCGTCGACGTCACGCCGTACCATACGGACGACAGAACATTTGTCCATCCTATCTTGCATACTTTACGCGCAATGAAGCAGGGCTGCTGTGACATCCGTTGCGAGGTCGGAATTGCGCGCAGCCGCACCCGGCCAGACTTCTCAAAGTTCCAGGTACCGCGACAGGACGGCACAGCCTTCTCGTGTCAGTCGGTGTGACAGGCCACCTGCCGTGATGGCGATGTCTCCCGTACCGTACTGAGCACGGGCACCTTCGTTCAGTCGACCGGTGTCTGAAGGTGAGACCCGGGCCATCTTGTAAACCGCGCCTCATCAGCAGGCATCAAGGACAGTCAGGCAAGCGGCAGATCTTGCTGGCATACTCCGTGATGTCCCTCGCTCCCATAACCGTACAAGCGATCACATATCCATCGACTCCCACCCATACAAGGTACTTCCCTAGCCCCTCCAATACCCGATCGGACACTCCTTCCATCCATTCCCGGGACCAAGTTTGACCCACCCATCCATTTGTACCTCCATCGCCTCGCCGTCACCCGACTGAGCGACGTGCGTACGCGCGGCCATCTGGAAGACGGAATCAGCGTCTCGGCTGCGGGAAAGGGAGAGGGCACGCACCATTTTCCGGAAGAGAGCTAGACGTTCCTCCATCTCTGGGACATCCGGGTTTTCCTTGGTGGCATCTGCGGGCGATGCAGCGATGGCGTGCAAGACTTCCCGACAAGTCTCGTCTACGTGCATCAAAGCGGCAAGCACGTCCTCCGCTCTGCCAACCGTCAGCTCGCTTTCATCACGACAAGGAAATAAACACAAGGAAATAAACACACCTTGGGCCTGCAGAGTCTCCTTCGAGACGTCCCTCGTAGACCGCAACGGCGTCACGGACGACACGAACGCCCATCTCGCCTGCCAAGGTGCCCACCACGTCGCGGACCACCCTCACCCGCGCGGCGGGATCTTCCATCACAAACGCTTGTATGCTTTCCTCCTCCACCGCGGATCGTTTCCGTTTCTTGCCTTGGTTGACTTCGACCGGCTGCGGGGCCGCAGCGGAAGACAATGCATAGACGAGCCATCCTGCCACGGCCGCGAGGTACGTCGTCTTTCCTTCCCCTCGGGGATTCGTTTGCCGGGGTTCCGTAGCGGGAGCTTCCTCGTCGGACGGAACGAGCCAGTAATCTTCTTCCTCGTGTCCCTCTGCGGCTTTCCCCTTTCCCTTTTCCGGGGGAGTATGGGATTCCCGCTCGTCGAGCAGCGACCGGACGAGCTTCGCGGATTCGGTGATGAACCATTCCCCGAAGACGACTTCCTCGTCCTCGTCAGTGTCCGAGGATGTTGTCGGGGTGAACTTTTCTTTCAAGAGTTGCAAAAGTGGTGACCAGATACGTAGGATGGCGGTTGTTGGCGCAGGGAGGGCATCCGGGTGTGCCGGATCATACTTTGTCCGTTTTCTGCCGGAGGATCAGCGACGAATCCCCATAACAGACGCGGGACTCACCGAAGCGACGGAATCATCCCCCCTTCCTCGCCCAGAAGCACACCGACAACCCTCCTCCCCAGCCTTTCCCGCGCGTCATCGTCCTTCCCCTCCACAGCGGCCCCCACCAGATCCTCCACCTCCCGCAAGGTCATCCGCAACTCTCTCGCACCCTCCCATCCCGTGGAAACACCCGAGGCCTTGGTCGTCCGTTGCCGGTAATACTGCTTCATCAACCTCTTGTACTTTGCCAACGCCGCGCGGAACGCTTCTTCCCCAACCCACGCATCCTCCTTTTCTTCCACCACGGAATCATAGACCGCTGGACCGACGACACGGACTCTGAGCCACTCGAGGGCGTGTTCGGCGCCGGTGCGAAGCACGTCGAGAGCGGGAAGGTCTTCGTGCGTTACCGCGTGCCGGAGGGCGACCAAGCCCTCGGGAAGGCCTAATTCCCGCGCGATGTGGGTTATCGGACGGGCGTAGGTCCGTGTTTGAAGTGGATCGACGAGAGAGTTGATGAATCGCGTCAGGGCTGCACCGAGTGTCAGGCGGGCCGTAAGGTGGTCCGTGGGTGTTGATGGTGCCGGAAGGAGCAGGGACGTGAGAAGCGTGTGCAGAATAGGGATGAATTGTGGTTGGGACGGTGATTGGAGGTAGATTGATAGCTTTCCGGAAAGAAATCAGCTCGTGAATAGGATGCAAGCGGGGATGACTTACTCGTGCGAGGGCACGTTCCGTGCTTGTCCTGTCCTCCGGATCATCCCATATCCATGTGTAGAGTTGAGCGAGTTCTTGACGGTTCGCCCAGGGGCGGGCGCGGATGTGAGGCATGTTAGATACGATCAAGGAAGAGGACAAGCAGGTGATCGAGGTCAATTGGGGTCAATGAATGAATGAATGGATGTAGAAGATGATCAAGTTATTTGATTCCGCCCGATCGCTCTTCAAGTTGAAACGCAACAAAGTAAACACCCTTCTCGACCTTCGCGAATCAGCTCCCGCTGTTCAGCTCGCCGCTCAGCTCGGTCTCTGTGACATGGCTAGGCCGCTTTGTATCTATTCCCCTCAGAACGCATGCCCTAACAGCTCTTCTCGCATTTCTCCCGTCGATCAAGCACGTCGAGCATGAAGCACGAAAAAGAGAAATTATTCGGAAAACGTTCGCTCCTCGGTGTTCGGACCGGCCTTGCTCAGTCCCGTTGAAAAGCGTCGAGCAAGACCGGGACTGGGAAGCCGGAGATGGGAACGGGACGAAGGGGACCGTTGGCATTGGTCGAAAGTCCCGGTTCCCTACCTATACCTATGGAATGCGGATACCAACATCCCCACGAGCTTTCAACCACCTCGTGAGATCCAAGTCCACATGTGGAATCCAAACCAGGAATACACATCATACCCCTTCCTATCCCCTGAACCTTCTCGAACCTCGCCCAAACTCTCGCCCGTCTCATCGCCGCCGCCGGCGAGCCAAGACACGCAGGCGAGGGTAGCTGACGTCGGGCGATGACGTCTCCGGGCCGTATCCGAGCGAGGCCGTAGAACCGTTTTACCTGCGCGGGAGGGGGGGGTTCGAGGAGCCTCGACGACTTTTTGAGCAAGAGGGGGGGGGGGTTGAAAGAGTATTAGGTAATTGAGATCCGAGATCTTGGAGATCCAAGTGAACGTAGGAATGCTTGTAAAGCGACCGTGGCTCTCAGGTAAGGTGTCAGATGGCTGACTCTATGACTCTGTAATACCTCGATTCGATTCATGTCCTCGCTGCACCATGTCAGCTGGAGTACAAAAAACCCAACGGATCCGCAAGCTGCGTTGATTCATAATTCACGCCCAAATATGGCTCAATCCTCCTCTAAAGTGACGCGAGTCGCTCCCTCTTTGTATCCGCAAGCTGACGCACAGTCGACCGCCCCATTCGTTCCCATTGGCTGCAGAGGCTAGATAACAGCGATAGCAAGACGAAATTGTCGTCGAGCGTGGTGTTGCTAGTATAGACATTCATCACATTTGATGTGAGTGGCGGTGGTATCCCTCTTTCCCTTCCGTCCTCTCCCCGTCTCCCCGCATCCCGCCGCTATACCGGAGAAAAACCTCGACTTGACCGCTGACATATCACACCGACAGCGTCTTCCCTCTTCATACCAAAATGTCTTCCTTCCACGCCAAACCCACCGACGAAAAGTGTGTCAAGTGAGTAGCCCTTCCTTCACTCACCTCGTCGACTCCCAACTGACCCCTCACAGCACCATTCGAACCCTCGCGGCCGATGTCGTCGCCAAGGCCAACTCGGGACACCCCGGTGCACCCATGGGCATGGCCCCGGCCGCCCACGTCCTCTGGTCGCGATTCATGCAGGCCAACCCGGCCAACCCGAAATGGTACAACCGGGACCGATTCGTCTTGTCCAACGGTCACGCCTGTGCCTTGCAGTACACCATGTTGCACCTGTTGGGTTACAAGGTCTCCATGGATGACTTGAAGCAGTTCAGGCAGTTGAACTCGATCACCCCTGGCCACCCGGAAGTTGGCGTGACCGAGGGTGTCGAGGTTACCACCGGTCCCCTCGGTCAGGGTTTCGCCAACGCTGTGGGTTTGGCCATGGCCCAGGCACATATGGGTGGCGTCTTCAACAAGGAAGGATTCGAGATTTTCAACAACCACACCTACATGTTTACCGGTGACGGATGTCTCCAGGAAGGTGTTGCCTCGGAAGCCGCTTCCCTTGCCGGTCACTTGCAACTCGGAAACTTGATCGCCATCTACGACGACAACCACATCACCATTGACGGTGACACCAACTGCTCGTTCACCGAGGACGTTGAGATGCGATTCAAGTCGTACGGATGGGAAGTCTTGCACGTCAATGACGGCAACGCCGATATGGCCGGTATCGCTGCCGCCATCGAGGAGGGTAAGAAGAACACCAAGCAGCCGACGATTATTCGAATGCGAACGATCATTGGTTTCGGTTCTAAGGAACAGGGTACCGGCCATGTTCACGGTGCCCCCCTCAAGGCCGACGATATCAAGCAGATGAAGGAAAAGTTTGGCTTCAACCCCGAGGACAAGTTCTTCGTGCCGGAAGAGACCAAGAAGGCCTACGCCCAGATCGCCGAACGAGGTGCCGCCGCTGAAGAGGCTTGGAACAAGACCTTTGCGTCGTACAAGGAAAAGTACCCGCAAGAGGCGGCCGAGGTGACCCGACGAATGGAAGGTCGTCTGCCCGAAGGCTGGGAAAAGGTCTTGCCGACCTACACGACCGAGGACGCCGCCGTCGGATCCCGAAAGCTCTCCGAGACCGTGATCACCAAGCTCGCCGCCGTCCTGCCCGAATTCGTCGGTGGTTCCGCCGATTTGACCGGTTCCAACTTGACCCGGTGGAAGGACGCCGTCGACTTCCAGCCGCCCTCGACCGGGCTGGGCGAGTGGGCCGGAAGGTACATTCGATTCGGTGTGCGTGAGCACGCCATGGTCGCCATCGCCAACGGTATGTGCGCGTACGGAGGTATCATCCCCTTCACCGCCACTTTCTTGAACTTTGTTTCCTACGCCGCCGGCGCCGTCCGTCTTTCCGCCCTGTCCCACTTCCGAGTATTGAACATTGCCACCCACGACTCTATCGGTCTCGGTGAAGACGGACCGACCCACCAGCCGGTCGAGACCGTCGCATGGCTCCGTGCCTTGCCCAACATGCAGGTCTGGCGACCCGCCGACGGAAACGAGACTTCCGCCGCCTATCTCGTCTGCCTGAAATCCCAGCACACCCCGTCCACGCTCTGCTTCTCGCGACAGAACTTGCCCCAGCTCGCCAACTCGTCGATCGAAAAGGCCGCGCGAGGTGGTTATGTCCTCGAAGACGTCCAGGGCGAGGCCGACATCACCCTCGTCTCGACCGGTTCCGAAGTCTGCCTGTGCTTGGACGCCGTCAAGGTGCTCAAGGACCAAGGCCTGAAGGTTCGAGTCGTCTCCATGCCCTGTGTCGAAGTATTCAAGGTTCAGGACAACGCATACAAGCTCTCCGTCTTGCCCTCCGGCCACCCGATCATGTCCGTCGAAGCCTACACCACCTACGGCTGGGGCGACCTCGCGCACGAGTCGTTCGGCTTGCCCTCGTTCGGTGCCTCGGCACCGGCACCCCAGGTGTACGAAAAGTTTGGCTTGACCGGTTCCGGTATTGCCGAGCGAGCGCAAAAGGTCGTCAAGTTCTACAAGAAGAGGCCCGTCGCGCCCGTGTCGCCGTTGATCACCGCTTTGGGAGAGATCAACGATCAGTAGAGTGCGTGTAGTTGGATTGGAAGACTGGTAACCTAGATAGAGCGTTGTGATTCATGTGAGAAAAAGAATGGATACATGACTGGTAATCGCACATGGTGGGCAGTACTTTGGGCATGAGCTGTGGTCAGTCAGGCAGTGTGGAAAGTGGCTCTACAGTGATCGGGAAGGGGTATTTCACTGCTATGTGGGCCGTTCGGGCGGAATGTGAGCTTAAGCTGATTGAGGGACACCCATGCGAATGAAAGGTTCTGAAGCCGCCTGTTGGAGTCCCAGGTCTTTCCCGTCGCTCGGATGTGATATGCTGTGCTTGACGTTGCTGCCAGGCTATAGCTGTTGAGAAGTTGGCCACTAGCTCAATCACCTTCGACCCACTTGCACCCTCTTGACGGACATCTCCCCTCGATCCGCGTTCTCGTCATACCCACGTGTTTCAGGATTTACCCGAGTCGGCAGCGTCCCCCTTTTCCAAACGTATTCCAGCGAGCTCCCCTGTCTGTCTGAGCCTGAAACGTCAAACGTCTGGGCCTTGTACCACGGCCGCGAGGTAAATCCGCAGCGAGGCAGGTGGATGGGCGGAAGCAAGTTACGTGCCGGGGTCAGGTAGTTGTGTTTGTGTTTCATCTTTTCGTACAAGATGAATTCAGAGGGATGCCTGAGAGGACGAGCGTAGTGGCGACAGGTCACGACCAATACCACTGCAAGCAAGATGACGTCCGTTACCGAGGTACCTACGACACCAATAGAGGACGGCACACCACCCCCCGACTCGGAACCCGCCACAACGCCCATGGAAGACGATACGCCTCTCGACTCGCCACATGCGGAATCATCCGCACAGGCGGCACGGAAAGTTCATTGGAACCTGGAACGCGGTAAATCGATCCAAGGTGCCTTTGAAGCACGGACGAGCCATCGAAAAGAGGAAGATGATCTCGATACGAAGCAAGCGACAGCCGAGAGACGGCGAACGACGGCGAAGAGGAAACACCGGTCAAGAGAAAAGGAGCCCAGCCGCGGGGAGATTGATGCCTTGAATGAGGTGGATCGGATGGATGTGCATGAGGCGAGGGAGGAGAGGCTGAGGCGGAAGCGGAGGGAGGATATGCGAAAGAGGGAGGAGAAGAGGCAGAAGATGGAGAGGAAGCTTGAACGGGAACGGGAGAGGGAGGTCGCGGTGGAGGATTCCGAGGATAGTAGTTTGTCGGATGAGGAGGGGACGAAGAAGGCTTGCTCAGGCAGCAAGAATGCCGGTACGTCACCTTGTCATACACTTCAACACGATGTTGACCCCCAATTTACAGAGGCCGACATCTCGGCCGCCGCCCACGAAATGGATTCCTCGGACGACGGAACGCCCGACGCCGCGCCTGGCCCGGCACCCGCCACGGGGTTCACTCAAAAGGATCCCGAGCGGGATGCGGCCGAGGGAGAGATGGAGATGAAGATGCGCCGCCCGGGACGGAAAGATTCACGGGGGAGCGACGAGTCGTCCGAGACGAGTAGCGAGTCGGATGGGCAGAGCGAACCGGAGAGGGGCAAGAGGCCCGGAGGCGTGTTGTCCGCTTTGCTGGCAAATTACGGATCCCGAGAGGACTCGCAAGGCGGGATAAGCAGTCGTCTGCTCCGCGGGCATCGACGTCGACGTCACGAGATGGACGATACCGAAGCAGAGGAGACCGATACGGATCGTCCGAGACGACAAAGGAGCAGGAGGCCGTCGTTGCAGATTCTCAAGCGGAGGAGACGGTGGGACGAGAAGAGTCTTTTCGCGCGGAAACTTTCGGATGCCGGGGCGGCGTCCAGTGGTTCCTCTGCGGAATCGGAAGAGGACGGGGAAAGTGAACAAGAGGAGCGGCCGAGGCATCGACATCGACGGCGGTACCCCGGGCATACCGGGAATGGAAAGCACGTCGATCCTTCGGCGTCTCTGCAAGATCAGATGGTTGAACATGCCCGTGGTCTCGCGTCGGCTTCGTCGTCTCGTCGTTCGTCACAAACGACGCTGACGGATTCGCAACCTCGAAGACAGTCACATGACTTGGGACACTATCCCTCTGGCACGAGCGACCGGTCATCGCTACGTTCAAGAGATCCGCGAGACTGGTCCCATGTCCGTAAAGCCCGACGAGAGATGAAGGAGGACCTCAATCAGCCGTATATCCCGGCTCATCGGTCAGGACACAACGATGCCACAGATCCCGGATCCACACGCATCGTCAACCAGTATTGGGATTCCCTCCTGCGGTTCTGTCGACTCCGTTCGCGCGGGATGAACACGGAAGAAGCCGAGCGACTCGGCGTGCAAACGGGCCAATATCGAACTATTGCCGCGCTCATTATCGCCACGAGCGGTCTCGTGGGCCCCGCCGCACCCCGTCTGGCACACTTTGCCCCGGCTTCGGGCCGTGATGCAGAAACGAACAAGGGTCAACGCAAGCTCGCAGAGTATACCAATCCCCGTGAGAAAGACGCCCGTGCCATCATGGAGATGACGGAAGAGGCCCGGCAAGAGGCACAGGAGATGGGCGTTCCCCTGGATGGAAAGGAAAAAGTCGAGTTGGCGAACGAGGCGCTGATGCAGGTTGATCAGGAGCGGGGTAAGGGCAAGCCGTTGCGGGGAAGACGGCATCAGAGGGAGATTAAAATCACGCGGCATATTTCGGATATCCTGGAGAGGCAGGAATTTATCGAGCATCTGGCAAAGGCGCTGGTCAAGTGAGTCGGCGCGGTAATTGCCTCAGAAGCGCGGCTAATTTCTTGCTGTAGTTATGGTGCACCGAGTCACTCTATCGAAACCTGGTTAGAGGCGACGGCGGATGTGCTAGAAGTAAGTCATTCCGACGCACCGTTTGACTGACGCCTAACCTTTGCTTTGTGCTCTGAAGATCGATGCTTCCTTCATCTATTTTCCGTCGGTTCTGATTGTAAGTCGTTCCCGTCTATCGGCGATCACTACTGACACCCGCTCTAGGTCGCCTTTCGAGATTCCGATGTTCATTCGACGGAGACCCTCTTCATCAGGTTGGTAGCGACCTTCTTCCCATGTTGCGGTTTCTGATCACTTCTGCATAAGACCAAAAGGGGGACTGGATCTTTACCGACTATCGTTGGTCCACAAGGTGTACAGAAAGGTTGTACACGACGAAATCAGCGTTCGACAAGGCAGTCGCGCTGTCAAGCGAATCGTCAAAGAGGTGAGTCACGCAGCATCTCTTCTCAGCTCGATCTGATTCGACCGGTTCACAGAGCAAACCCTACCATTGGTCGGTGCTATTCCTCGCTTCGATCATGACCTCGGCTGGGGCGTCCGCAGTCGCCTTTTCCGGATCGTTTGTCGACGTATTGATGTCGGCAGTTCTCAGTCTGCTGTTGGCATGGGTCCAGTTATTCCTCACTGCTCGGCAGAGGGTCGTGACCAACATCTTTGAGATCGGTACTGCCGGAGTCATTGCGTTCTTGGCTGTAAGTGGCTGCCGAGTACACTCGAGGATATTCTAACGGAACGCTCGGTAGCGTGCTTTGGGCTCGACCGGATACTTTTGCTACGGTTCGCTAGTATCGGTAAGCTAGTTATATATTCTCCGGGAACCTTTCCTAATGCCCTTCTCGTCTCATAGTCTGCGATCATCCTCATCTTGCCGGGTTGGTTCATCTGTCTGGGAGCGCTCGAACTTGGATCCCGGAATATCGTATCTGGCGCAATGTGAGCCGAATCTCTTTCCCTTGTCGGTGCACCGCTTACATTGCCCTTCAGCCGATCTGTCTGGGCCATCGTGTACACTCTATTCTTATCATTCGCCATCTCTATCGGCAGCGAGGTCTACGACTCATTCGGACCAAGCCAGCCATCGGCGGGCGAAACGTCTACGGAAGGCTCGTCGCTGCAGACGGTCGTGGTGGAGGGGTCGTTCAGTTCCAACAATACATCGTTTGACAACGTGTTCCAGAATGGTGAGCACAACTTGACAGTTCGAACGTGCGACATCTTACCCATCGTCCACAGGCACATTTACCTTTATGAACGGAACATCCAGCACATCTGCCACTCAAGTCATTTGTTACCGTGATCCAGCCTATACGCAATGGTGGTACATCACCCTGCCTGCGTGGACCTTGTTCTTCATGGTACCTATCCTTGCGTTCGGCCTCGGCATCTGGTTCCGAGCAGATTATCGATCAAGGGATATGGCTGTGATGGTCATTGTCGCCTCGGCTGGCTACTGCGTTTACTACTTCGTGAAGCAGGTAAGTCTTTTCCGACACTGCCCGCCGATATTCACAACTCACCGCGATCCGCTTTAGCAATTACCAAATCAAACGGATATCGTTTCTGCTGTCGGAGCGTTCGTTATTGGGTAAATCTGGTTACCGCTCAGTTCTTTGGAAGGCGCTAACCCTCCACACTACTCAGCGTCCTCGGGAATGCGTATTCAAGGCTATTCGGAGGATCAGGTAAGGCGGCTCTGTAATGCTGCTGATGACAGAACGCTGACCTTTTCTGTCAGCCTTCCCGTGCATGGTTACGGGCATTCTCTTGCTGGTCCCCAACTCTATCGCTGCTGCTGGTGTGTATCTGTTTCCAACTAGGTGAAACGTCAGGCTAACCGGACGTCCTTTCGACAGGTGGTTTGAGCATGTCATCAAGTGACGACTCTTCCGGACAGGGGCAACTCTCAAGTACGGTCTTGATCGCCGTTCGAATGGTGCAAACGTCAATCGGTCTTGCAGGTGCGCTCTACTCTCCCTTTGGTGTTTTTCCATTTCGAGGATCCTAACATAAATCATCCGTTCTCAGTCGGCTTGTTTGCAGCAGCTGTAGTCGTATATCCTTTCCGTCGAAGTAAAGGCTTCATTTTCGCATTCTAGGAACTGTATCAGAAACAGAAGCGTTGTATCAGCCAGAAGGCATTGTACTTTCCGTATCTCAACTTCACGTTCAAGATGATCATTGGCCTTTTTGCATTGCGCGATCGATTTCTGATTCAACGCTCCAGCGTAGCCAAGGCCTTTCATGCAGATGGGAGTGGGGATACACACGTTTGTCTGATTGCGATGTGCCTGGCAAGAGGATGCTACGTTAGTAAATAGTGAAGAGGCTTGTCGAGGTAGCTGCGCGTTATCCGTCACGATCGTTTGCTTTGACGGCTCCCAATTTGGAGCGGTGGAGCGTCGTCCTCGAATGCAGCAGATCGTTCCACTTCGAAAATAATATCTCGGCGCAAGCGGGACTCAAGGTGACCTGTTCCAGCATAATGCACGGAAGTGGGGGTTCCTGCAAATAGCTCAGATACTACTGCGGCAAATGAGTCTGTCTTCAGCATCAACGTTTTTCATGGTGAATCCATGTATGAGTCTATAGAGTTATTTCTTCGATGCCTTCCAGCTTTTCCTTCCTCTTTTCATTCCGGCTGATTTGGCCGTGGGTCAACATCAGCACGAAGGTACTTCAGCTGGTCCGACCGCTCAATCAAAACGATGGCTCAAACCCTTGAATCCATGCATGCATGCTTTCAGTATGTTCGGTAGAGGCACGACTGAGCGTCTTGGTTCTCTCGCCGTCATGCGATGTTTCGGAATATACTGTTGCAACGGACGCTCGAGGAGCGAAGTGAACACGCTTTCTCTCAGTGGAATCTCGGTTGGCGACTGAATTGTCCTGCGAAACGACTGCGCCAATCAAAGCCCGTGAGGCCAGCTGTCAGCCCTCGGGACTTCCGCCTTCACAAAGCTGTGAGAGGGACCAACCTGTAGTGACAGATGGAAAGGACAACCCTGGCTCACTGGTGTCAAACACACTCAATTGGGTTGAATTGGGCAAGCCTTCGAATACCTTCGGCCGGATGTCGCTCCAATACAGCCTCTCTCTCTTTGCCCACCAAGCAGTAGTCTCTTCCGGTAGTCCTTCAGCTTGCTCCTTTTGCTGCAGATAGCCTTTGCGGCGGAGCTTTTCTAATGGTTCCGTTTGACCGACCCGACGGAGTCGATGAGGATTGGTATATACCATGAACCTGACTTCTTCCTTCCAGTCGTCCAAGCTACACTCAGGAGTGGGCTCCAGCATCAAGTCCCTCATGAGTTGAAGCATGTGCTTCGCCGTCAGTCTCTGAGCCGTTGGTGGGCTTTCAAGTACTTTGGCCAAATGATCCTGAGCTGCGCGGAACCCTGGACTTAAGCGGCGTAGAGCGGCCGCTTTGGCATTGTCCGAATCCCCAACCGAGGTTTGGGTGCTCAGAAGTTGGAAAGGTATGAGCAAGTCCTCGGGGACGTGACCTTGAGCGAGTGCTATGGCGAAGCGGGGTGTGAAGGTGATAGTTTCCTCTTCCGCCCATGTCAGAGATTGGCGCGTGTCGATATGAGATGGTGACTGGCTGGTAGCGCTCGCCTGAGATAAGTTTGCACCCGGACTTGAGCCAAATACGATTGCCGAATGAGCGACAGATGCATCTACTGATGCCTTTCCAACCAGTTGAAAGCTGTACTTCTCCCAGTCTTTCCTGGGGAAAGCCATCCCAAATGACTTGCGGAATTTCTCTCTCCTCTCTCTGAAAGTGTGTAACTTCTCGTATCCTTCCTTCATTACATCCGATCGCACTTTGCGTTCCGCCTGTTCGACCTCTGAGAGCTCTCCAGCATGACTCAGCTCCGACAGCTGCTTCAATCCATCGAAAATTCGCTGAAGACTGCCCTCGAATCTTGCTGCGCCGTAGAGGAATTGTTGCCGTACTACCCTGTCCCGCACAAGGTGATCATTCCCGTCTGATACAATGCCAAACTCGCTCAGGCTCTTCCAGAAATTCTCTTCCCCCGAGAACGGCTTTGGAGAGATCTCGAAGTCCAAGCGGTATTGCTTGACGAAGAGAATCGCCTCGGCAAGACCCTTCGTGACTGCCTTGAAATCAACATCGGTGTAGAATTTATCAGGTCCACCAATCGATGTGGGCTTCTCGTCACATTCGCAATCGAATTCCTTCAGGGCCATGAGTGCATCAAGTGAATCGCGCTTGAACTGTTGGGCACAGTCTGCGAGATCAGGAACAGCCGGGCCGTGAATTTCCAAGTGGTTAGTACCTTCGACAGACATTCTCGGCTGGAGGCAGCGGTTTGAAATCTTGATTTGCCGCTGACTTGCGGACTCTTGTTGCGGCGCGCAGATGCGTCTCAGGGTCACTTGATATCAAAGTGAGACAGCCCGTGGCGAACTCACCGTATAGCAGGTAGGGAAAAGGCAGCAGAGGAGAGGAGGGATGGCATCCAGTTCCACCGAGAACCTTCACGGTGTTACCAGCTGCTTATATAAAATTAAACGAGTGCCTGCCTTTGAGAGTCGGCTATGCTCCCCGACAAAAGTAGTTGCCAAGTCGCTCCTTTGAGCCATTTTGTCCTCACAAGTCTCACCAAGGGCCACAGCACATATCACCTTAGATCCTCTACCACCATTACCATTGTCCAGCAGGGAGCGCAAACTGACAGACCAACCCGTTTTGAGCGCACAAGATAGGTGTCCAGCTGTTTATATATAGGCACAGCCTAAGTTTGTGGTAACGAGCAGTGAGCGATGAAGTGAATTCTGAATTCCCGTCACAAGTTCACTGAACCTGTGAACTATCCTCTGCATTTCCGCACGTGGACCGTTTCAGCAGTAGCCGAGTCCTTTTTTGACAAGTGCCAGTGAAACGTCGACTTTGTCAGTCGCAACTCATAAAAGGAGCCCTAAAAAGTGGATATAAGATCAACTTCTGGGGGTACGATTAGGTAACGCATTTGGCTTTGGGTGATCGACTTTCAGAATACGAACCGTTGGCAGCCATTTCGATTTCCTTTCAGAACCATCTCACGAAGTTTGTATAGCTGCATCGCTTATTCAGGAGATCCAGCTGAAGGACTGTCAATACAGGTAGACCCGGAATTATCCGCGATACCGAGAAGTGCCGAACGCGCGAACGAGACAACCAGCAGAACATCCTCTGGCAACTTATCGTCCAGGATGACTTCAACACCGACGACAAACGTCGATCAAGCAACACAGACAGCGCTACTAGCCATACATGCTCTCTTTCACGACCCGGATGCGCAAGCGAAGAAGAGAGCCAACGAATGGTTGAGCGAATTTCAGCATACGGTGCGTATCGCGGCGGGCTGCGCGGAGGATAGCTATCTAATAGTCATATGTGTCGTCATCTGCAGAGCGAAGCATGGCAGACGTGTCATACGCTCCTGACTGCTCAGGATGCTCCCCAGGAAGCGAAGATGGTTGCGGCGCAGACTCTTCGGTCCAAGGTAAGTCTTCGAAGGACGACTATTCCAAAATCATCGGAGCAAACCGCCCTCATGTTTGTACAGGTTGTCTACGATATCTCGCAACTCCCACGAGAATCCCTTCTCCCTCTCCGAGATTCTCTTCTCCAATCTTTGACCCAATGCACCGACCCATCCGCACCTACCGGTTCCCGCGCTGTAACGACACAACTATGCCTCGCGCTCGCGGATCTCGCGTACCAGTTGCCGGAATGGAAGGATGTCATCGCAGGCATGGTGGATACCTTTGGACAAAGGGTGGAGAGTGTGGAGATGCTGCTGGAGTTCCTGAAAGTGCTGGTCGAGGAGGCTGGGAACCCGAGAATACCTCTGAACGTGAGTAAATTGAGACTCGGTGACATGCGTTTCCTAATTCGGGAACCATACACCAGTCAGCGGAAGCTGCGGATCGGTCATCCGAGCTGTTGTCCTCTCAAAGGGAGAAGGTGTTGGGCTTACTGGAGATGTACTTGAGTGCTCAAGGTGTGTTATTGCTTTATGCTGATTCGCAACGAGGTTCGACATCGCTTTTCTTGCAGGCGTCACGTCGCGTGTACAGACCGCCGTATTCGAGACGCTACGAGCATGGCTCCAAGCCGGCGAAATCGATGCCAACATGATTGCGCAAACACGCCTGTTCCAATTTACATTCGAGGCTCTCGCCAACATTGAACTTTTCGACGCCGCCGTCGATGTCATTTGCGACATGATCCACGAAACGCAGGAAGTGGAAGACAACGTGCAGGTCGTCGAGATGATCGTGCCGAAGGTGATTGCTTTGCGGCCGGTATTCGATCAGGCCGTCAAGGATGAAGACGATGATGCCGTTCGAGGATACTGCAGGATCTTCACGGAAGCAGGTGAAACCTACCGACAGCTCATCTTGGCGCATCCCGACACCTTTCTGCCATTGGTGGAGGCGATTGGTCAGTGTGCGGCATACCACGATCTGGATATCGTGCCGATCACGTTCGCATTCTGGTGGAAATTCGGTCAAGCGCTGGGCAAGCGCGCCAGGCAGGATGATCGGTATGACGAGGAGGACGAAGGGCCATCATCGACGCAACATCAAGCCATCTACGGACCGTTCCTTCAGGTTTACGCCAACTTGCAGGATAGCATGATTCGCCATCTCCAATTCCCGCAAGGTGATAATGCAGGATTCACCAACGCCGCCGCCCGAGACGAATTCCGGGCATTCCGTCACGACATGGGCGACACGCTCAAGGATTGTTGTGCTGTCCTCGGCGCCAATGTGTGCATGAAACGGTCGTACGACTTGGTCATGACTGCGCTCGCCAAGGGGGATGCAATGGTGTGGCAGGAAGTCGAGGCGCCGCTATTCTCGATGCGGTCGATGGGCGCCGAGGTAGATCCGAGTGATGATGAGGTCCTTCCGCACATCATGGATATGCTGCCGACACTTCCTCGGCATCCGAAAATTCAATATGCCGCCATCTTGGTCATCTCGCGGTATACCCAATGGATCAACCAACACCCATCGTACCTCTCATTCCAGCTGAACTACATTTCCTCGGGTTTCGAGATTCAAACGGACGATGTCGCCGCTGCGGCTGCGCAGGCTATGAAGTGGATGTGCAAGGACTGCAAGGAACACCTAGTGCCCTATCTCGGTCAACTTTATACCTTTATCACTACCGCCGGCGCCGGACTCGAGATCGACGACCGGATAGAGGTCACTGAAGCTATTGGATACGTCATCAGTATCATGCCACCAAATGACGCTGCAGAGGCGCTGCAACGCTTCACACAGCCGGTATTGCAACAAATACAGACTCTCGGCGCTGGACCTATTCTCCACGGACGGGAAGAGACGATGCCATTGACAGGTAAGCTGCGTATCTTCCGTTCGTGGGCAAACGCTGATGTGCGTGTCTTCAGAGGCGCTCGAGCAACTCGAGGCATATGTGGCCACCGTGTCGTCAATAGATCCGCTTCCCGCATCTTGTCAAAACACGGCGGGGGCAATATATCAAGTTCTCGATCAACTCATCGACAAATACTACGCATCATATTCAGTTGCAGATCGGGTTTGCAATGTCCTTAGACGAGGGCTATCTTTCTTCCCCTTCGGCAGTATTCGACCAATCTTACCGGCAATGCTGGAGAGACTGAATCAGAGCTTTGAGCGGTCCGGTCATCCGCAATACATCTGGATCATCGGCAAGTGTGTCGGATTATTCGGAAAACAGGTCGAGGAACTTGGACCTGCGGCAGGGGATATCAACGCGACCTTTGCCAATTCTCTGGAAAGAGTCACCCTGCAAGTCCGACAGATGGAAGTCTCTCAAGGAGCGCGAGAGATCCCTGATGGTAAGCTTCATCCTGAGACCACAAGAAGATATGATGTATTTACATTCCCATTCTTGTCAGTGATGGAGGACTTCTGCCAATTCATACTACAATACGTACTTCGGTCGCCGTCGACCCTTCGCGCAACGGCTCAGCTCCCGAACATTATCGAACTCGCGCTCGCTGCTACCGTCTTGCCCGCGGGACATATCGTCATGACCGCTCTCGAATTGATTGAAGACCTGTTGCAAGGCGCTCTGCGGAATGGCGATGCATCGCCATCGGGAACAACTCCGGCTGATCAGCCAGTGTTGCAAGCTGTGGCGCAACAATTCGGTCAAAGAATTTTGACTATGACACTGCAAGGCATTGCTCAGGACTATCCTGAAGATAGTCAAGAGCCGGTTACCGCGATTGTCAAATCGCTATGCACACTTGCTCCTCCCGAGACCCTCAGACAATGGATTGCGTTCGCCATTGATGGAGTACCTGGTCATGTAATACCCATCAGCAGCAAGCAAGAGATGCTGCAGACATTTGATCGGTACGTTTACTGTTTGTATGTTCATTTTGCTTTGACTCATCCCCTACTCTTTCCAGGGTCTTCGCTGAGGGAAATCCGGAATTAGTGAAGAACGCCATCAGACTTTATGTTCGTACAGCACGAAGGGCGCGAGATAGGAGGGATAGAATGAGCAATACCTTGAGCGAGAGGCGCTGAGGGTGAAGCTCCAATGTACATAACATGGTATCTTGCATTGTCGCCTCACGCATTATGAATATATGATGTATGTCACGGATAGCTCGCGAAACATGAGCAATTGATGGAGATGAAGGATAAAGCCGGACACTGGCTTGATTTGCATATGCCAAAGCATGTATGGCCTGACTCATACAACGATAACCGACTCGGCAAGAGACTCAACGCCGCCGACACCGATCTGAACCGCCAAAACCCCCTGCCGCCGTATACTCAGCATCTTCAAACACGATGATCCGCGATGCGGCCAAGATCGTCCGGGAAGGAGGTGGAAGCGTTCTGTGCTATCTATTAGTAGAATCGACGACCTTACCACGAGTCAAATCTCCCCCGCGGCCCTCGACCGTCCACTTCGCCCATCGCCATATCAGGTCGAAGGACCAAGATGCAAGTGAGATGTATTCCGAACGCTATGATGTCGATGAAGCGGAGCGAAGAAGCAGGTACACGCTTACGTTGAGGATTGAAGGGCGTGAGGGACTAGATCTGTCCCTTCAGATCGACAGTCCTATAACGGTCGTTGCCGCTTTCGCATGCTGCATGTGATGCCCGACAGTCCCAAATGCGCCCTTCCAATGGAATCACAGGCGGCTTCTGTTGTTGGGCGAGAATAGCTCTCTGTTGCTTCTTACTGAGCCCGGATTGCGCGACCGCACTCGACAAGGCTGGGAATCCGTCTGCTTGGGCAGGCTTGATATAATTAGCTGCCTGATGTTCTTCTAGAAATTGGTTCGCCTGTTCCAAGGTTTCGAAAGCGAGTTCGGCCTGTATATGCGCTAATGGCAGAGTCATATAACTGTGCAGTGGTGGTAGGTCAGTCACAGCTCGTTTCTCCCTTTGCTCTGGTACTCACGCTTTTGACATCATGGTCAATGCAAACATCCGTTCACGAGTCACGAAATGATCCATGAGGTAAGCTCCCATATTCGGTGCAGCTTCGTACAGTTTGAAGAAACGATGATAGTTGCCGGTTGCTAGAGCGTTCTGCACGGCGAGGGCGTGTTTCACCGGCGCCGTTTCCTTTTCCACTTTCGAGAGATGCCCGATAGTCCTACCTAGCTCTTCAGAGCGGAACATACGGTTCGCGTGAGTACGCCGGTCAAAATTAGGAATGTTCAAGGGAGACTTACCACTTTTGTTTTTCGTGTGAAGCATGTAGAGAATACGATACGCCAGAAACTCGTCAGGGTGGCCGGGAAGGTTGTGTTCATACAGCATCAAGAGCATGGATTGACATTGATTATACTCGCCGAGATCAGACTAAAAGTGTAGGACATGAGTATCCCCTGCCCCGCATTGTCGGAAGTGAATAAAGACGGACCGCTTCAAGTGCCATGCGAGCGTGGATTTCATACACGTTGACGGTGAATTCGTTCTTGATACGTTGAACCTAACGTGCAGCATACGTCAGGCTTATCCAACACGCCGATGATGACATCTACTTACGGTCAAGTCTTGCCGCAGACTCTTGAATTGATCACAAATATAAGCATAGTTATGATCGGTTCTCCATTTCCTTTTGAGATGTTCGAGCGTTTGCCTCAGAATAGGAAGTGGACGAATAGTTGACGGGTCAGGTTCCTATGATAATGAAGATGTGGTCAGAAAGGTTCTTTGGCGCAGCCTGTCAGACTCACGCTTGTCAGACGCAGGTAGCGTTTCTCGATGTTAGTACTCGTCCCTCGAATAGTGTATTGATCCCAGTTGATCACATTCTGTCAAGTTCGTAGCAGTCAGCGGAGTATTTATCAGCGTAGCCGCATCTAGACTTACAGGATCCACTGCAGTATCCATCGATCCCATCCTTCCGCCCAACCACTTCCCAGCTGAACGGCCTGCACCCATCTGACTGACTCTTACAGCTCCCCCACCATCCGCTCCAGCAGTGACATCCAACGAACTTGCGTGACCAACGACTTGTCGTGGAATGAAACCCTTGAGCTGATTCGCATTCTTGGACTCTTCGATCTCGCGTTCGCGTTCAAATCGCTGGGCGCGACGACGTTTTGCTTCTTCTTCTTCCGATGTCTCGAAGGTATAGCCGGAAGGGAAGGCGGTGTAGGCTGATTTGGCTTTCTTGGTTGCTGTAGTGGTCACTTTGGTGTCGGATGATTTGCTGAAGCGAAGCAAAGTGGCCGTTAGCATTGAGAACTAGCAGACTGTTAGCATACTCACTTCTTCCTCTTGGAGCCGACTTTATCCTCGAACCAGCCATCATCGTTGGGTCCCGCATCCCCTGTATGAGGATTCGCTCCGCCAATCCGGTTGTGAAGCGTTTGATTCTGCACTGGAACCGCGGCGTTGCGCAAGGGGAACGAAGGTGTTGGTATCGTGATGGTTGTCCGCGCTGCGTGTCTTTTCAGCCTTGATGGGGAATGAGCGTTAGCAATGTATCGTCATGCGCAGATGTTTTGGCTTACGTTTCGAGCCGATCCACAGGATCAATCGAGTCCCAATCCTGATTGAGTATGCTAGGATCCCTGTATGCCGCAAAGATTATCTGTAAACAATGAGCTTCATCAGTGATGAGAGATCGATGGATGGCCACAAGGTCCGACTGACTGCTTTCATTTCCTCATTGACAGCATTCTTGATACTGGGCGGGGCAACAGATAGAGTCCGCTTGACGAACCGTCTAGGGGTTATCGAATCATTAGCTGCATCGAAACTGATCAGGTAAAAACCAGACGTACTTGAGGCTCTCCGGCCATGGTGTGGGGGCAGACATTTTTGTGAATCAGTGGCAAGATGCACGATCTTCCGGCACGATCTTCCGGTCGTGGAGTCGAACAGGGTAACGGGACGAGGAGGTGGACGAGACGAGGTTATCGATCTGCCATCATATCCCCCGGCTGGTCAACCTCGCTCATCTGATGCTCAAATCCCAATTTTGCATCCGCCGGCCTTCGTTGCGCGCGTTTTTGCCACCATCAAACATTACTCGACCAAGGAAGATGTTAGGGGCCGTGTTTCGGAGGGAGAAACTGAATAGTGCTGGATACCAATGCTCATATTCAACACATATACAACGGCGAGTCCGAGTTATATCGAATAATTCCGTACGACGGTCCATTCTGCCCGCAGACTCCTTCACCACATATCGACCGACGCAGCTGTAACGGCCGTACCCTGCACCATCCGCTTCATGATACAGGTACCCGAGTAACGAAGACGTCACCCGTACGGCCAGAGCCTATGCAGTCTGAAGATGTCTTGCATGCAATCAGCTCCGCCGGTCTTCAGACCCACAAACCAAACTGACATACCTCTAATGCCGACGTCTTTCCCCTGCCTAGCAACATTCCGAAGAACGCTTTCTGAAGCCTTCCTTCCTCTTCGACGGCCAGCTGAGGGCAGTCTCCCCCTTCTCGTCCATCTCCCGAAGGCTCTCCAAGAAAATCCAAGAACCCCATCTCGCGTGCGTCGTCGTTGGGTTGTTCAACTCCGTCCGAGCTTCGCGTTTCGCCCTTGTGCAGGCCTGACGATGATGAGCCGGATCCGTCGGACGTCGAGCAGCGAGCCAAGGGTCTTTCGTGCTCCACAAGATTGATCGGTCGCAAGATCGGCTGGGGTGTCTTGGGTGGCTGCAGGACGCATTCAGGACGCAGGCCATTCACCGTGCTGGGAGGCGGCTCGTCGGTGTAAGCGGCTAGTCCAGATCCCATGGGGTAGTATACGTTCGGTTGGGGCTTGAGGTAGGCGTCCTTGTCGTACACTGGCAGATGCGGGTCGAGGCACGCCTTCATTTGTACTTCACGCTCCTTTCTGTCTTGTTGATAATCGACACTCTTTCGACTCCTGATCGGCAACAGCGACGTATCGAACCCTTCTGCATTACGTGTCCACTCTCCCGGTTTAGTGATCCAGTAGATGGCGATGGCGTTGATCAAGATATCGAGGGTGCAAGCCAAGAGGCAGAACCAAGCGTGTTGATGACCTCTCCAGGCGGATAGCAGGGCTACGTTGATTGCCGATGTTCCGAACGAGATCAGGGTTGCGAATATCTGCGCAGCAGGAACATGAGGCCGACATTTCGCATATGCGCGGCGAGGCACGAACCGTGCGGAAAGCCATCTTGCGGAGTGGAAGGTTGTATACAGTTTGGCTGTGACAGTCTCGTAAATTTCCGGATCAACTTCGGGAAGAAGACACCACGCTTACTGTCTGAGGGGATAAAGGAAACAAACGGCCAGAAGAAGAGCGAGAAAAACATCGTAGATGATTTGAGGGATGGATCTATTGTGAGGAGGATAGCCTGTCAGAAATGCCGCGAATCATTCGTGCTGAGGACGACTCACACCCAAAGCTATAAGTACGGATGAGGTGATGAGCTCGACGTGCGAAAGAAATACCCACTCAGCATGAGCATACCTTGATACCGATATGACAAGATCGCTTCTCATCGAGTTCTTCCACGCGAGCTACAAACGAACAAAACTTCAGTGGTACACCCCCAGCGCAGAGTCGATTTGAAGCTCAAGTACCGATTGTGGCAAGGACAGGGTATCCCACAAAAAATAACAAAGTGATCAGGCAGATCTTGTAAGCTTTGGACTTCATCCTCGGACAACCATCCTGACTGTTGACGATGTGCACCTGTCGTTGGAATCAACACCTATAGCAAGCTCGGAAAAGGTACAGTAGGGATCGCACATACCCTCTCTAGCAAGAACAGGGATATGAGGACTTTCGAAATGAAGTAGAACGTAAGGCAGGAAATCACTGCAGCGGTGCAGGATGCCCTACGCGACGCGGCAGATGAATATCAGAATAAGAGTCGATCCAATGAGACGTTGTGCGTACCTATTGGTGGATGTTCCGACGCCAAATAGCAAGATTCCAGCGAAGAGAAGGAATACCCAGCTACAGGCGTCAAAGGCAAACTCAGACCACGAATAATTCGCACGCACCCCCTCCACAGCCGAACCTTTCGCTTACCTGTCGATAAACACCCAGATAGACAAGATTTTTGTCATGCTCAACTTTCTCCAGCATTTCCACGAGAAGACATTGATCTGCATGGTCCGACGGGTGATCATCCCTGATACCGTGGCGAAGGCTGAGTACAAGGACAAGGGATCAGCTTCTTGATGGTATCAGCAGCAAGGTAGTACGTACCGAGAAGAAAAATGGTTAAGCATACAGCTTGAGCCGCTTGGTGAGGGAAGACTATCGTCGAAGGCCGGTCGGGATCGTCGGTAAACTGACCTGACATTGTCACGTTGCAGCGGGTGTCCGTAGCGTTGTCGAGTCGAGCAGGCTCCGATTCAAGGAGTTCGTGCAATTCAAGTGCACTCGTCGAGATGATTCGACTCTTGCCATCAGCGATAATGTCGAGGTCCAGCAATGTACGAGATTGACTTGTCGAATGCAATCGCGAATACGGTGCCACAAACGACCAGCTGGGGCCGGACCCATTCAGAACGGGTGCATTGAGGCGAGTCTAAAGACGAGCAATCGCTGGAGCAATTGACCGCTGGAGGAATGATGACTGAGCTCTAGACAAACCCGTCCCCTCAGTCTTCCCCAGTGAGCTGTTCTGGAGGTTGTGCATTCGTCAGAATAGCTTTGAGAATGTCTAGACTTCATATGTAGGATCCGTCAGTCGACCCAGAAACACAGAAATTAACACAGAATGTGAATTCGCATCCGCTTCAACGGCGTTGAGACTACGACGTACGACCTGATGTCGGATGCGAGCGCAACCTAGCTGGTAAAGCGAACTGTTCGAAGTATCTGAAGATCTCACTTGCTTGCCGCCAGACACGCCCTACGATCAGGCCTCTCACGAGCTCCTCTCCGCCGCAAACATGCCGCAATGCCGTCCCGATCAGGAGCAAAGTAATTAGCTGGACCTCTCCCAATGGCTCTCTTAATTCCCGGAACTCCAATAAGAGTCGCCTCGCAGACTTCCTTCGAGGCGTGAGGAGAGGGAGGCGCGCAAGCTCAGATCCTCACCGACCTTCCCGAATTTACATTTGCTTTCGACGGAAGTATGGAATTTGACTGGGTACAAGGCTTTGAAGTCGCCTCCAGTACAAAGAAGCGATCTACTCTGGCAATCCAGGAAGGTTTCACATTTCCTTCACTATGTATATCTGCAGAATGACACTCCACCCGAACTCTTCTGTGTATGTGCCAGCCCGGTTCAGTGTGGACCCATATATGACCCTCGTTGAGCATTCTCAGGTTCATTCAATGTCAGTCACTAAGGAAGAGGCTTGTGTTCCCATCGAATTCGATTTATTAGCAGATTGGCCCGAAGTCCCACCTGAAGACTCGACGCTAAGCGGAACATCTGCATCGTCAACGCAATCGACGAATATCAGGGGGCGGACCTTTGCCCATCACTCAGCTCTGCGTTTCTGATGTTCGCATGAAATCTCCTCGATGGGCTTCATAGGCTCGACTCCGAGGTCTTTGAACACGGTCTGGAGCCGTTGGACCGTCTGCGGCATCTAGAGTGGCCGGATCTTCGAGTATCTTCGCAAGGGCTTTTTGACCCCACATCAGGTACCAGACTTGCCCGGTGTAATGGTAGGAGACGTAAGACTCGTTGGCAAAGCCATCAGTCCTCTCAGTACCTCTTCCTCTGAGCTCGTCGAGGAGTAGTTTGTCCTCTTGAAAAGTCTCCAAGTCGTTTCGAACTTTTTCGGCGAATTCGCCCCGACTCAAAGCGTCCGAGAACGCCTGGGTAAAACGAACGACTGTGGCTTCTGGGAGCTGTCTTGAGCCACTTGCCATCCTTGGAGACTGATGTAATTGTGTTGTGGCGAGACAGAAGACTGAGTAACGCGATCAACGGGAAATGCTAGTCACGATCGGACTGCGACGGTCCCAACAATGAGCGCAGGATCGGTATTGTCTTGTTGCAGCGTTGTATACATATTTGTCGATCTTCCGAATCTTCATCAATCGGATCGACAGTAGGCTGTGTCGCTCGCTGGTCACAGGAGCAATAATCCATCGTCATCTTCCCCCTTTCAGTATCCCCTTGGGGGCGGTTCCCCTAAAGTGCTTCCTTCCTTGCCCTGGAATAGAGACTCATTTACTGTTGCATAGCCTCATGAGTCGATTCACAATCAGCGAAGCAGTCAAGGACAGGGGGTTTCCCTATGCCCTATGTCTAGGGCAAGCCCGTTCGCCCCCTTCTGGAACATTCAGAGTTCAGAGTAAGCCTCAACTCCACTCTGGCGATGAAACGATTCAGGGATCGTTATGTGACAATTGATCCTCGTTGCTGTATCCGATAGGGAAGTTTCCCGTACAACGATATTGGTAACAGCAATTGCGCTTAAGGTAGCGCTATTGAGTTCGGAGGTGACGCGGAACTGCACCGAGTTGCATTGACCGGAATTAAAGTACTCAGCACCGCCCAATATACGATTGTCTAGCTACCCGTTCGTGAATATATACGCAACAATTCCAAAAGAGTTCTACGACGCAAGTAGTGCTCTGTGATACGAAAGTAGGCGACCCAACCATATCCAGTGCTTTCCCTTGAATTCCAGGTTTTGCCTTGCATCAGTCTCCGTTCTCTCCAAACTTTCTACCTCGCGTCTGTTGGGCTCCCGAGAAATGAATCCGCAATAGCCAGTATCGTGGTAGATCTACACCCATATACAACTTTGAAGCTAGATGTTGTTCTACAGAGTGAAAAATATGAAAGCCATGTAAGCCTGTATTATAGATGCAGCTATGTTACTCAATCCCTTATACAATCCTGAAGAGACGCCAACCGTCTCGCTAGTATGATGTCGTATATTTTGGATATAACCTCCTCGGCTAGACCGAAGCATGCTACGCAAAGCGATCCAAACATCAGCTCGACACCCTTAACCGCCTCACATCACTCACCCCCACGCCGGCCGTCGGCATCTTGACCTTGCCCAACAGCATGTTGAAAAACGCCTTCTGTATTCTCCCCTCCACCTCCTCCTGACTATTCCGCCGTCTCTCCGCCGGACCACCGGGCAGCCGCACGTCGGATTCCCCTAGGAAATCCGCAAATCCGATCTCACCGGCACCTTCCGCCGCGTCGCTATGTATACTACGCACTTCGACGTCGCGGACGCGCGGTTGTATCGGTGTCGAAGAGCCATAGGAAGATGATCGGCGTGGAAGTTGGGTGACGTCGGATTCCCGTGGGGTCGCCAGGCGGATCGGTTCCGGCATGAGGGGTGGGGATAATGGTGTATCGACGTACGGAAGCGTGTGGGATGGCGCTGGTTCGTCCTCGTAGGTCTCGAGACCGTTGCCCATGGGGTAATAGACATTCGCCTGCGGACGGAGGTACGCGTCCTTGTCGTGCACTTCGTGTCCCTCTCCGAAATGCATAGGCGGCGCAGAAGCCGACCCGAACCTCGGCCTTTGCTTTTCCCTCATCGCCGGGAAAGTCCCCCTCGTACCCTCCCCGAAGCCCGTGTCCAGCCCCCCGTCCCGTCTCACCCCGCGACTCCTGCTCGTGACCTGATAATCACTCTTGTCCATCCCCTCGGCATTCCGGGACCATTCCCCCGGCTTGGTCACCCAGTAGATGGCGAACGCGTTGATAAGGACATCAAGCGAGCACGCGAGGAGACAGAACCAGCCTTGTTGGTGACCTTTCCATGCGGCGACCAGGCCGATGTTGATTGTTGATGAGCCGAAGGAGGCGATGGAGGCTATGACCTGAAAACGTGGCAGTCAGGAAACTGGTACAAAAGGAGTCGCGATGGCACACACAGTTCGGAAAGCCATCTTTCTCAGACGGAAATTATAGGTCGTCTCCCTGCGCACCCGCCACGGTTAGCCGGAGCCCCTCAACGAACTACTCCCGTACGTACCGTCGGATGGGGTACAGGAAACAAGCCGTCAACAGTAAACTCAACGAGATATCATACACGATCATTGGAATCGTTCTGGAACCACCACGCCGATCAGCACCTCGCCATACCTGCACTAAGCAGACTCACACCCAAAGCTTGAGCCCAATATGGCAACTCCTCTTTCCGTCCAACTCTGCCACCCGACCTATCATCGATGCAACGTCAGCCCCGCGGAACTGCACGACGGAACATTTGCGCTTACCGAACGCAGCGAGTATCAGGTACCCGATGTACAGACAAATCACGCCCAGGCATAATTTGTACGCCTTGCTCTGCATTCGAGGCGTCCCGTCTTGGCTATTGACGATGTGTACCTGCACACTAGGGTCAGCCATGGGTGCGGAAAGGAAGGCAGGGACGCTCACCCGTTCGAGCAGGAACAGCGAGATTAAGATCTTGGAGATGAAGTAGAATGTGATACAGGCGATGACACCGGCCGCGCATGATGTACTGCCCGAGGGAAATCGCTCGTCAGCCAACTGGGTTCCTTTGTAAGGGAAGGGAACGTACGTATTAGTGGATGTTCCGATTCCGAATAGAAGCATCCCCGCGAACACCAAGAACAACCAACTATGGGATTTCAAGATGAGTAATGGCGCGCATGTACCATACGGCGGGAACGCACCTATCGATGAATATCCAGATAGAGAGTATCTTGGTATTGCTCAATTTCCTCCATGACCTCCAACTGAAGAAATTGAGCTGGAGGGTACGGCGGGTGATCATTCCCGAGATTGTGGCGAATGCTGCCCACCGCCGCGTCAGTCTCTCTCTCTATGCAAAAGGCTTCAAGGAAGGGGACGTACCGATGATAAAAATTGCGAAACACACCGCTTGTGCCGTCTGGTGCGGAAAAACGATGGTCGACGGCCGGTCCGGATCATCAGTGTATTGGCCGGACATAGTGTGGGTCGAGAGGACTGATTATGTGTGGTGAGAGGTCCGTTCAACGGAATGTATGCGATTATGTCAACGGTCCTGCCGAATTGTAGTATGCTGATTATTGTACGCAAGATTGCCAGTCCAGCTGGAGAATCTTGAGTGTGCCTTGCAAAGCGTCCTGCGCGAGGTATCGTCGTCTGTCGTATCGCCGATGAATGCTCTTGCGTCTTCGAGCACGCCGCTTCTCTTTCTGGTTTGCCACACCGTCGAGCCACGTCTATCCTACTGGCTGCTTTACGATACGGATGCTCGGAAATCCTCATCGATTTGGCCAGACAATTGCCTGAAGAAGGCTGAGAGGCTCATCAAGGTGGAGGCGGGGATTTGATCCCGCGGGCAGTACAAGTCACGTGATGGGTAGATTTCAGAGAGTGTTTCATGATAGATGGCGAAGAGAGCAGGCAAGGTGGTAGCGTTCATTCCCCTGGAACACAGACGACAGCATGGCCAAGCAGAACAAGAAGACCGGTGCGGCCCGTAAGGACAAGTACTATTCGTTGGCCAAAGCCCAGGGATACCGAGCTCGTTCCGCATTGTGAGTCTTCTCCCCACACCGACGAACCAGACTAACCCCTTCCTCAGCAAACTCATCCACTTGAACCGGAAATACGACCTCCTCGCCAAATCCAAAGTCGTTATCGATCTCTGTGCCGCCCCCGGTGGTTGGCTCCAAGTCGCGGAAAAGTACTGCCCCAAGCAATCCCTCCTCGTCGGTGTCGATTTGGACCCGATCAAGCCGATCCCCAACTGTACGACGTTTGTCAACGATATCACCACGGCCTCATGCAGGAATCAGTTGCGCGCCCATTTGAAGCATTTCCAGGCGGATCTGGTGATGCATGATGGTGCGCCGAACGTCGGTACCGCGTGGGTGCAGGATGCGTTCACGCAGAGCGAGTTGGTGCTGCAGTCGCTCAAGCTGGCGACAGAGTTTTTGAAGAAGGGTGGAGCATTCGTTACAAAGGTTTTCAGAAGTGGGGATTACAACTCGTTGATGTGGGTGTTCAACCAGCTGTTTAGCAAGGTTGAAGCCACCAAGCCGCCCAGTTCTCGGTAAGCGCTCTTCTCGCCGCCAGATCTTCAACCCGCTAACACCCTCACAGTAACGTCTCCGCCGAAATCTTCGTCGTCTGCCAGGACTTCCTCGCGCCAAAGTACATCGACCCGAAATTCCTCGACCCCAAGCACGTATTCAAGGAACTCGCGCAGAACACCGCGCCCCTCCCGCAATCCATCACCTCGGCTCCCGGTACGGACGCTTCTCAACCCCGTGTGACGAACCCCGGTGCATCACTGGCCATTCAGGGTCAGGCGACCAACGTCTTTGCGCCCGAGAAGAAGAAGCGTCAGCGAGAAGGTTACGCAGAGGGTGATTATACCCTTTACCGCGCGATCAACGTTCGCGATTTCATCAACTCTCCCACGATTGACGATGCCATGCGAGTCTTGAGCACGTGTAACGCCATGACATTCGACACCGCCGCTTCGGCACCCGATGCGGCACAGCAGAAAGCGTGGCTCGAGTCGCGGCATACGACCGAGGATGTCAAGCGGGATCTGGAGGATCTGAAGGTGCTGGGTAAAGGTGATTTCAAAAAGTTGATGAAGTGGCGCTTGGCGATTCGGTTGGAGGTGGGGTTGGAAGTGAGGAAGAAGGACGAGGAGGATGCGACGGATAAAGTGGAGATTGAGGAGGATGTAGATGAGGAGCAGGCTGTGACAGAAGAAGTGAGTCGATACGGATTTTCCAGTTGAGATCGATTGCTGATTGATGTTCAGATGGCGAGACTTCGTGCGGAAGCCATGACCAAGGCCAAGCGTGAAAAACGAAAAGCAAACGAGAAAAAGGCCCGCACGATCCAGCGTCTTCACCTGAACATGACCGCGCCCGAGGACATGACGATGGACGACGACCTCGCCCTCGCCGGCGAAGATGTCTTTGACTTGGGACAAGGTGAAAAGGAAATCAAACGCCGTGGTGGCAAGGCCAAGACGCTCGATGCCGCACTGCGCGACGCCGACGGGATGGACGAGAGCGAGCCCGAGGAAGAAGTCGTCGAAGAGGAGGAGGAAGAGTTCCTCGATTCCGACGATGAACGTGAAGCTCGCACCGCTCGACTCGAGGGCGCCCTCGATGGACTCTACGAAAGCTACCAGGACCGAATGCGGGACCGGGATGCCAAGTGGAAAGTCAAGCAGGCGAGGCTGCGCGATCGGAACCAGGATGCATGGCACGGCGTTCGTCAGGGATCCGATGACGAGGATGAGAATATCGTCAAGGTTCAGGGATACAACGCAGAGGAGGAAGACGCGTCCGAGGCCGAGTCCGAGGGTGGTTGGGATCACGTCGCCGCGCAAAAGGCCAAGATTGGAGAGGAACGCGATAGCTCGGATGACGATTCCGATTCGGTGCATAGCGATGAGGACGAAGACAAGCCGAAGGTCCGGAAAGTCAGACTGGCACTGCCCGGTCGATCGGTGCCTGCTGGTTCCGCCGCTGCTGGACGCAAATCGAATTCCCTCGTGGCAAACCTGGGCGCGGATGTGCAAAAGGCGGAATTGAGCAGGGCTGCGCAGGTCTGGTTTGATCAGTCCGTCTTCAAGGGCGTCGGAGATCTAGCCGAGCTTGATGGGCTTGATGAGGAGGAAGAAGAGGAGGCGCACGAGGTGTCGGATGTTGAGATGGAGGATGAAGAGGTGAGTTTCCGCCTTGCAATCCGGGCTCTCGCTGATCGGTCTGCTCAGTCCGCCGACGAAGACGATTTCGAAGTTGTGCCGGCCGAGCCGGAGGAGGACGGTATCGAGTGGGATGTCGAGGACGAAGATCAGGATGTTGTCAAGCAGGAAAAGATCAAGAGTAAGTGGAATTGAACATTGCAAAAAGGCTAGCGTCTAATGCATCATTACTTCTTCAGAGAAGGGTCTTTTGACCGGTGAAGCTGTCACTCTCGCGACCGCGCTCGTCAACCGTCAAACGACAGTCAGCCAAATGATCGACGACGGTTTCAACAAGCACAACTTCCACCACAAGGACGGCTTGCCGACTTGGTTCCTCGACGACGAGGGCAAGCATTACAAGGCCAACTTGCCCGTGACCAAGGAAGCGATGGACGCCCTGCGTGCAAAACAACGTGCGCTCGACGCCCGTCCGATCAAGAAGGTCGCCGAAGCCAAGGCTCGTAAGAAGTTCAAGGCGCACCAGCGACTCGAAAAGGCCAAGAAGAAGGCCGAGGGTCTGATTGACGCACCCGACATGAGCGAAAAGGAGCGTGCGCAACAGATGCTCAAGACGCTGGGCAAGGCCGGAGCCAAGCCCAAGCAGAAAGAGGTCAAGGTTGTCGTTGCCCGCGGTGCCAACAAGGGTCTTAAGGGCCGTCCGAAGGGTGTCAAGGGTCGATACAAGATTGTGGATGCGCGAATGCGAAAGGAGATGCGGGCGATGAAGCGAAAGACAAAGGCGACCAAGAAGAGGACGCATTAGCGGACGACTTGGTCGCGCACTGTTGCCGTGTATTCGTAGACTTGTATCAGGATTCCGGGATCCCTTCCATTGTACTTCGTATGTTATTCTTGTGCATGCTAGCTCTTGTATATCCGTACGAAGCGTTCCGGACCTGACCATAGCGAGAGTAAATGAGAGCAAACAAGACAAATTTCCCAACAGATCTAGAGCTCGCAAGAGTTCATGGAGTTGGCTAGAGTCGGTCACCCTCGGTCGACTGAAATAGCCCGACCGAGCCTGCGTCACTCTAATTTCGACAAGACACATTCAACAGCCCTTCATGAAGGAAAGCACGTCGATTCCTTACCACCTGGCAGAGACAGCACAACGCTGTCGAGGATGTTGCGGTACTACCAAGTGTGAGCCCGCCAGCGTCGCGATGACCGAATAGCAGCTAAACGTAGCCTGCCTCGCAGCCTGCTGTATACCGTGATACCGCCCATCGGCCTGCTTGGGTACCTCTATTCACCGCTATTTGGGAGGAGAGATGGACTCAAGATCCTATGGCTGGCGTTGATGGTACGTCGTAGTCCATGTTTCCGGTCGGGGCGGAGGTGCTGACCTTTTGACGACAGGCGACGTTATGGACGACTCCGTGGGATAATGTGAGCCGCTAGTTCATCGGGATTTGGGACGGATATTGATGGATTTCTGCTTTTCAGTGGATAATCTCCAGATCTGTGCGTACTGGCTACACTTGCTTGCTGGCCTGCTCTGACCTGTTTCGTACAGGCATGGTCATATCCCCCAAATAGCGTTCTTTTCACCATCTACCACGTCCCAATAGAAGAACATGCATTCTTCATCCTTCAACCCATCCTCCTCATCCTCCTACACAGCATCCTCACCTTGCCGCATATGATACCGTTCCGGATACCGAAACAGGTCGAGGATATGAAGACGGCGGAGATGAAGGGATTGATGAAGCGACGAGGAGGCTTCGAGAGGGTGCAGACGTTACGGAGGAGACCACGGATGGCGGGCTTGTGGATCGGACTCACGGTGCTCGGCTTCGCAATACTATTCGGACAAATACCAACGACAGAGCCCGCTACAACCGCCAACTTGATCACGGTCAGCGGATGGATGGTGAACGACAAATCTTCTGCGTTCTATCTCGGCTGTATCCTCGCCTGGATATCACCCGTCATTGCGCTCCTCACGTATCTCGGCGCTCGGTCGATGGATCTGAAGGGGGAGAGGTGGACGTATGTCGTGGGAATCGGGTATCTTTGGTTCGTGGATACGTGAGTGGCTTTTGGACCAGGATCGGAAGGAGGGGAATTGAATCATCTCGGGATAGCGTGGGGATCAGGTCGCAAGCATGGCAGATCTCGGAGCAGACGACGTTGGGGATTAATCTATGGAGGGGGTTGCCGATCGAGTGAGTGCTTCGTCGGGTCTCCACACGGCCATCGGCTGAACGCTGTGACCGCCATCTAGGGAAGCAATTTTCTTCGTCCTTACGACCCACCTCATCCTCTTATCGTCCTCCCTGATCTCACACCTACACGTCCTTCTCTTCCTCGCACCACCGACATACTACCCGTCTCGATGTCCGCCCCGAAATCCCATCCGTCACATCGTCTTGCTCTCCCGCCTTGCGTTGGATCCGCCAGAGGTGGATGCCGGAGTTATGCATGCACTGTGCGCGAGCGAGGAGACTCTACGGAAGGGAAGCAAGAGCTTCACGTTGGCGAAACTGGGGTGGGAGAGGGAGATCCGGTGCGGGCTTGTTGCGGTGTATGGATGGTGCCGCATCACAGTGAGTCTGGGGAGGCTTCTTTCCACTAGGCGGCAATACTGATTGCTCTGGGCAGGACAATCTTATCGATGAATCAACCTCACAGAGGGAGAGCCTTGAAATGCTGCAGATGATGAAGGGATTCCTCGATTGCGCGTACTCGGATAAGAAGGGGTCCAACAAGGTCGATGACTTTCTCTGCAACAACGTTCCCGACTCCGCTTTCCCGGCATTCTATCTCTTCTCGCGCCTCCTACCGCCCATGATACCGCGTCGAGCATTCGATGATCTCGTGCAGGGGTACGAGATGGATCTCTCGTACACAGCGACGGAACCCGGGAATTCAAGCATTCGTCAACGGTCCCCGATCAAGACGCAAGACGACCTGATACTTTACGCGGATCGAGTAGCGGGATCAGTGGCCGATATGATTTGCCATCTCGCTTGGGCAGTCATGGAGGACGAAGACGGATACAAGCCGGATCCGGAGAGGAAGAAGATCCTGGGAAAGGCGAGAGAGATGGGACAGGCGTTGCAATTGGTCAACATCGCGCGGGATATCCGAACGGACGCGATACTTCAGCGACTCTATATCCCGCTGGATACGTTTGAAGGCCGAAAACACGATCTCGATGCGCTCCTTTCCGTCGACACGGTCATCCCGCCAGGCGCCTATGCACAATACACGCTCCCGCTTCTTTGGACAGCGAACAAACTCCGTCAAGAATCAGCAATCGACATCGAGCGCCTTCCGCGCACGGCAAGAGCAGGAACGAGAGCAATGGTCGCCAGCTATTTCGAAATAGGCAAGGAAGTCGAGCGTAGGGAGGGACAGTTGGAGGCGGAGAGGGTCAAGGTTTCCAAGTGGCGGAGAATAGGCGCGGTATTGCGCTGTTTCTGGGGATGGAGTCGGACATAGGCGGGAGACGAGTCGGCTGGGGTTGCATTTATCAGCATGGGTTACCGAGCATATAATTCTTGATGCATGTATGGCATACTACATTGTTGTTTCGAGGTGCAAAATCGCCCGAACAGATGGCGGTACAGTGGACAATCATAAGCCACGAGGCCAAAAGCGCGTTCTACCGTTCTCCGCTGAGCTGAGTTGATCGATAAGTGACGAGTTTGGGAGCTAGCTTGGGTGACTTGTGCAATTCATGATTGTCCGTTGTTCATGCAACCTCTTTCCCATACCTTCCGCCAATGCCGACTCAAGGCTCTGCTAGGCGCGAGCCAACTGTTCATCTTGTCAGCCCATTTGGTTTCCAGATCTCAAGCACAAATCAAGGTGATCAAGATGCTTCTCGATCGACGGGACCGGCGCACCTGCTCCCTGTGTTTCGGCTAGAGACGGTTCGTATGGAACCCGGACAATCCAAACAAGTCACCGTCGGCTTGAGGCATATAAGGCCTTTCTTCTAGCTCACACCCTCCTGGAATCGGGCCAATGGAAATCGTCAAGCGTCAATCTCGTATCATATGCCTTCCGCTCACAAAAGAACCAGCTCTGAGCCATATGCATCTCATCGTTATCGCCGCATCAGACGAAGCAACATGTTGCGCCCGCGACAATCGATTTGCGAGGCGCTCGATTGACTAGGTGGGCGTGCGTTATCTTGTTAAACAAAACATGCTTCTGTAGCCCAGTGGTCAATCTTCGTGATTGAGCCTGAGCTGCGGCGGATATGCGCGTCGGGTTAGACACTCGGTCATGACAATCAATAGTGTCGCAGACACGAGGTCGGAACGAAACGGAAAACGCATATACGATCGTATGTTTTTGCTAACAAGCCGTCATAGGATCTCTTTCCTTTTTGTCGAATCGTTCACCGGTTTGTTTCCCCTCGGAAGTTCAAGCCAGAGCTTGCTATGCCCAAAGTACGACATCCTCAAGCTCTATTGCTAGACTCTTGGGATATAAGGGCTACCCCCCCGCGGAGTTGTCAATTCTACGACCTGTGCGACCAGGACTTCACATACTTGTTTTCCGTTGTTCATTGCACGGAGAGTGCAGACTCAGTCCCAATTCGACAGACGGCAGGCCTAGCTGGGCCTGGCCAGGGGCCAGCGGAAGCAGTGTCGCGCGGATGAAACGCCGCGGATAGCGGATCCAAAATGAGGCTTCCGGTCCTGCTTGATCTCCTTGTCTCAGCTACAGCCTCTACAGCTGCTGTCTCCCTTGCGCTGTTGCGCTGCTGTTCGGTACAGATGTATCACTTGACGCACAGTCATGTAGATCTGGAACTCTATCAGACCCTGCTCAAGTGGGTCCACGACCTGTCGTAAGCAGCATGGACTGGACCCGCGCTTCGTTCCGCCCCCAGCCTATCGCTTCCTCGCATGCTGCGTTGCGGATCCGTACTATATGGTGATGCAGCTCTCAGGGATATAAACCCTCTGCCAGTCCAATAGCGAAACACCATTTCAGCTTTCCTCGTCTGTTGAATCGGAATCGACAACGCTCGTCAAAGCCTTCGTCTCATCTTTCCAATCTCCCGACGTGTAAAAGGCAACAGGCATTCGATTTCCAAGAACGGCTGGAATGCGGGTCAACGTCGCCAACTTTGGACTGCTACTTCTGGGTTGCTCCGTGATGGCTGCGACGGTATGCTGGCCGGATCTTGCAATGAATAGAATGCTGACCGAGTCTAAACGTGTACAAAGGCGAATGAGCATCGGGCTCTTCCCGCAGGTGCGTGAACGAGTATGGACCCCGGTTCCGCAGCCAATACTGATACACCGGGGCAAATGTCACCATAGGTTGGCTCAAGCGACAAGACACCACTTCCTTATCCCCCGGAACGACTTCCCCAGGCGTACCAGCCGAAACCACAAGCGACATCGTGACCTCGCCGACGGACAGCGCCATAAGCGTCACCGAGACAGCTACAACAGTCGTAATCACTACGGGGACTAGTGTATCCGAAACGCTTTCCGTGACGTCATTCGTGGATACGACTGCCGGCTCCTCGTCTGTCAGCGTCCCCTCGTCGATCCCGTCGAGTTCCGAGAGCCAGGTGACGTCGGTCTCAAGCTCCGCAGCCATCAGTTCCCCAACCACTGTGGCTCAGGACACGACGGCTCCCTCGGTAAGTATGCGCGGAAAACAATGCCACGTACTGACCCTAGTCCCCGTCGACAGGCCTCTTCCAGCAGCCCGGGTACGTCCCTGATTGGAAATCGTGATCGACCTTGCCTGACCCGCTTCCCTCTACAGTCGTCGCCTCTCCTGTCTCTACGGCAGCGAACCCTCCCACAACCGCAGGACGAGCGACTCAAGGCGCCGGCACGACCGGCACGGCAACTATCACGGCGACGTCACGTACGACTATCAGGCCGAGCATCGTGAGTGGCGGCAAGCCCATGCGGGATGGTTCTGCAGGAAGCGTGACATTGGCGGGGTTGTTGCTGGCGGTGTTGTTTGCCGTGTAGCTCTGAAGGTGTGGTTGAAGACAATGGACACTGAAAACCCGTGTCGGAGTTCCAGTATGTATGTATCAATTAGGCTGTATAATTTTGGGCAATGGAAACGAACGATATCCGGTACACCATGTTATTCCCACGCCTTGCACTGTATCCTGCCAAGTTTGACGCTGTCGGAGTGTGGACGATGCCAGACGCCGCCCCGTAAACGCCGTCACTTGGGTAGCCTTCATACGATAGCAGATTATGAGGATATACATAACAGTACATTTGCGCGAATCCTTTACAACACTTGTTTTCCTCCTCCTCGAAGATACAACCGGTGAGTGCGAACCGACACGGGTCCCACAGGCATGTTCCCCTTGTTTTGACCTTCCAGTCAACCCCATCGATGGCAATGCAGCACCCCTACAGACCCGACTGATCCTCTCCCACGCCATCTAACGATTGATCGTCAACGGCAGATCCTCATACTTGCGCGGTAACGGTTGAAACGCGATACTCGTGTCGCCCTCCGGGCGGGGCTGCCGGATGGTGAACATGGTTTGAGCAAAGCTTCCGGGATCATAACGCAAACGGGGGACGAAGAAGGCGGTGATGGAGACGACGATGCCGCATATCGCTGCGACGAGGAGGAATGACGCCCAGAGATACCCTGCGTGCGGTGTGTCAGTACGCTTCTCCGCGTGGTCTATGCTCTACGCACCCCGGAACCCGCCCGACCATGTGTATGCACCGTACACGACCCACGCATCGAGCTGTTCCATATTCCTCCCCGACGGCGTTCCCTCATTATTCCGATAGCCCATCGCGTAGACGAATGTCGATGCCGTCGACACGCCCGACTGCACCATGAGCTGGATCCTCTCTACCGACTGCGCTGTATTCGCCAACAGCCACGCCTGCATGTCCGAGAAGAGCGGGTTATCGCCTCCGCTCTGGGTTGACGATGCGCTCGTGCTGGATCCGGCGAGGACGTACGCGACGGAACTGACGAGCGGGATCGTTTCGGCGTACGTAAGTTGATCGATCCGTCCATCCGCGCACGCGCCTTGGTCCTCGTACCAGATATCGGCGTTGTAGTACGTCGACCAGCGATACGCTTCGGATACGCCGATGTCGCACCTGACTTGGGCAGAACCCGTTCCGGAAGCGGGCACGAACGTGTAATACAAGCTTACACTGGCGTTACCGGACCCGTTCGGACACGTATTGACGTATCCCCCTCCAGGCGAGTCGTTGGCGTCGCCAATCTCAACTTGTCCACACACCGTCGGATACGCTACCCTGCCCCCGCTGATCGTGAGCCCGGGAGGATCGCGCGTGATGGCGCACGACACGGTCGAGTTTACCAC